>PVQA01001494.1:0-30750 GCA_002980515.1 Fusarium burgessii | reverse complement strand
CTTGAGCTCTTAGGAGATAAGAGTTTTGATTCTAGATAATAACAATCGAGATGCATCGCACCTATCGATTCTCGTAACACACACAGCTGAGGCAGAACCAACAGCTGACATTCGCTTCTTTAACCGAGGAGTATATACCTTATCAAGATAGTTTTAAAAAATAACCTGTGTTGTGTTTATAGATGAGGTGGTTCTACCTGTCTTTGCCTGATTGTCATTTTGCTGAAATGGGGAAGGGGAGGGGAGGCGAGGACTGTCGTATTGAGATATCGAGGCAATTGGTTGCACTATATAAGGCGGTAGTTTCTTCCGAATAGGTTTAGTTATCCATAACGTTATCTTTCATTTAAGACATACTTTCAAATAAATCCCTGTCATGATCTTTCATCCTTTTGTTACTATTTACTAAAGATTGTATGAAAGCCAGCGATCACGAATATTGAACAGCCAGACTCTACTATCTGTTATGTTTCTTCCATTCCTCGTAATGACATGATCAACCATGTAAAGTACAACAACCAGATACTCATCTACCTAACTTAGTTCCCTCTAGTATTACAATTCTTTATTGCATGACCCCAACGGCGATGATGTTCTCATTCCACCTATCTGTTCGTTCACTCTCTTGTCAATTCAAAACTCCGAACAAATGCCCATGAGCTGTGGGCTCAGAGGTTTCACTGCTTTTTTGTCTTTACATGATGGTATTCTTGCTTTAGGAAGACCCGGGTTTTGTCATCGAGTGTCTTTACGATCAGCCTAGTGTCCCTATGGGATAGAAGCGACGCCAAAAGGGCTATCGCATTTCTCGAGTTATCAACTATGAGGTATATTTCCAAGAGTTAACAGACCAATGTCATGCTATATAAGATTATTACAATTCTTACAGACACCACGAACCTCAGGTGGCTGCGTTTCTCTCCCTACCTGTCAAGTCTTATGGAAACTGAAAGCATTGAGTTCAACACTAGTGTAAAAGAAAGTAAACAGACGGGTATCATTAACCTGAGAGATAGTCTCTAGCAAATTGATGGACAGCATCAACCTCATGATATCGCGCACTGTTATAGAAGACCTTTTTTATCATCGAACACGCTCCGACTCCTTTCACCCTTGAGGTCATGATTTACCCTAAACTGCAGACTGAACAGGCCGGATTGACTGAGTCTCATCATCCCTAGGCTTAGGGTATGTCTCTTTATCAACGGCAGCATAACCCGGCGAGAACTTATCCAGGATACTGGCAATCCACCTCTGCTCTTGCCCAGTAGCGAACTCATACACGATCCGTATGGCGAACCCAATTCGATATGGCCCCATGGTGCCTTGTCCTACAGACTCTACCGACCGCAATATCTGCTCCACGAAATACCGGATGGTTGTCTCCGAGTTAACTCGTGATGCTCCGCATTCTATCAGCGTCTCTTCGAGAATGAGCATACTTGCCCAGTACCCCATGAGCAGTGACCCGGCCGCAGCCGACTTATGTTCCAGCACTGTCTCGAACAGCGAATTTGCCGGGTCGGTTGGCACAATCTCGACCGGTCTGGGAAACTCAAGCGCGTTGAAATCGTCGAACCATCGCTCCAATCTCGCATGTTCCACGGTGGCTTGGTGGGCCAAGGCGGAGATTTTGTCAGGCTCGACAAATATGCCAGCCTTGTTAGCCTCTCTCAGAAGATAAGCCCCATGCACAATAGGCGTGAGCTGGGCTAGGTTTGCAAGGAAGCCATCGCCAACGCGGATGTGTTCAATTGGGGCATTAGGAGCATAGATGAGACGTCTACCCCCATCAGACGTGACATGCCTCCATGCTGGCCTCGACAGGAACAATTGGTCCTTTCCGGGATAGAACATGTCGCCTATGATCTGGCATGGGACTGTGTTAGTCGTGACCCCGCTAGGGTGACATTGTCAAAGCCGTTGTAAAGGACGAAAGATCCACTCAAGGTGACGGACTAGGGTGGCAAGTCCACTTGGACTGGATGAGTGATATGTGAGATATTATATCGCGCCATCTCAATGCAGCAATGCAGAGTAACCCTGCCGGTGACGAAACGCATTGTGCTCCTGGGCCCACGATTGGCTCCCATCAAGACAAATGAACAAAACTCCGTCACTTGACTTGGAGATGATGCGAGTTCATTATCCTTTGCCCTGTTCCTATAGTCAAGGAGAAACGTGGAACATACAAGAATGGCACGGCATGAAAGCAGCATGGCTGCGTCCCAGCCTTCAGCATGGGCCGCTGGTCCTCGTTGTTCCATTAAGGTTCCAATGCCTTTGGCATGTTGGATCCAAGTATCAGGGACCACCGTCCCAGCAAACAGCTATAGAATGTAAGCATTGAACAAGGAGTAGTGGCAGCACGAATACCTCGAAGTAACATAATAGTATAGCAGCACATAGAGTCTCAGAAGCCTTCCACTCTGAGGAGTGTTGTAGGGCCGCCTGTAACTCATTCAGTGCCAGGCCATATATACTTCTGCTTTTGGCGACCAGGTCGGCATTGGAGTTTGCTTTGCCAGTAAGATGGAGAGCAAAGGAACAGATAGCCCCGTCGAGAAGAGCCCGCTTTCCTAGACGATCAATGTTCAACCATGATAAGAGTATAAAGACATCGGTAGACCGAGTGTAGTTAGTGGACGACTCTATAATGTTAAGTAGCAACGGTCCTCTTGGCAACTCCAGCTGCAACAGGGTTGGTGAGGGCTTAACCAGAGACCATGGTTCAATATCAGAGCCCGCTGTACTGGAAGAGGAACTATTCGATGCTTCAACTCTGCCCTGTTGCCTACCGCGTTGACGAATCTGATGCTTCTCATCAACGAACTTTAGGCCACGAGTATAACCTGGACATTCTGCTCCATATTTGATGCAGTTGCCACAGGACGGCTTGAGGGTATCACATTTGACCTTCCTGGTTCTGCAAAGTCGGCATCCAGTACTCCTCGGAACACCAACCATGACAATGTTAAGCAAGGGGCTCACCGCCGGTTCTTAACTAATCATCTGTGCCGCTATCGGGTCGGATCAGATCGACATGAACCCCAGCGGTTCAACTTCCCGAAGTGGCCGGCGACGTTGAGGGGATTGTGATGAATATGCTTGTGCTGGCGGGGGAGAGAGATGATTTACGCTGTCGGATCGGCCCTTTAGAGAGTATCCGTCGCGGGGTTTCTATGTCGTGTTATTATTCTTCGGAGGCAGTGTTATTGTAGAGTCTGAGTTAAACAAGGGATCTAGCGCAATCTCTTCCTCTATATGGAAATCAGCCCCAGAACAATTACCACGCCTCTCGCAAATCTGGCAACGTGGATCACGCACAGTACTGCTACCTTCAGAGGGTTATGTAGTATTGAACAAGAGTCTATTCAGCCTGTCACGAATAAATTTGTTCAAAAATCTGGAGAAACTGTGATCGAATTCCATCAGGACCACTTTACAAGCTGACCGAGGCTTGATAATGTTGCATTCAATCAATCTTTCTTGCCAATGTAGATCAATTGATGTATCTGTAACATTTCATCGGTAATCCTCTCAGAAAGTCCAGTTAGGACAACTTCACCGAAATTGAATGATAGATAACATCCAACCAGCCCGCAACAATACAGCATTCGCCGGCAATTAGCTGCGGGAATTACCCTACCAGAATGACGCTAGGAAGTTTTCAGATACCCCGTATTATCTCCAGGTCGTCCTAAAAGAGAACTGAAATGAAATTCACAACCCCTGTGTAATCTATCTGAGCATAGGGGGATAGGCTAAATCTCAACGCAGCTGGCCGTTGTGGCCCATGAGCTGAGACGCTGTTACATGCGCCCAGTAATTAAATCGTGGACGAAAGATTGATCTGCATTACCCAGGCAGTTTCGCTTTTCTTTGGAGTACCGAAGAACGGTTCGCAAATGACCCTGTGCGTGTGCATTGTATTGCGTATATCGAGCTAGAGACGCAGAATGAGGAGGCCAGCACTTTGATGAGTTTTAGATTAATGCAACAGCCAAGCTAATTGTCTAAATTGTTGGTTAAACCCCGAATCGGGTCGGTTCAGAGGGACCAAAGGGTTGTTAAACGGCAACGGCGGAATGTTGACTGGTTAATTGAGTTGAGCTTGATCTAAAATGACAACAGCCGCGCCAGCCAGAGCTAGGGCTTTCTCGGTGGCAACCTGAGCAATATGTTTAGTATAAACTCTACTTTGGAGAATGTGCTCAGTTTGGCTAATACTGGCCACCAGTCTTGAGGCTCAAAGTAGTGTTACAACCCATGGTATATCAACCTCGGCAGCCAAGACCTCAACAAGATGAATTTGGTCTGTTGCAGAGCCGAGATTTGAGTTCATCTCTGTTATCTCAATCAGGATCATGGAGATCTAGATAGCATGACTTGCTTCTGCTCCATGAGGCACAGTTTCTATAGCATGGTTCAATATACAGCAATGAGCATGATGATGCAATCTAAAATATCACCAGAATTAATGTGCGTGTCTCAATTCAATTGAGGCCCAGCATGTAAGCTTGTTCCAACCCTAGGAGCGTCCGGGATGTCTCCTCCATTGTCATTCTCTACCTACCCCAGACCCATAAATTGAGTCAGACAGTCTGGTATGTGACAGTGTTTTGTCGGTGAAGACAATCCATGATCAGGTTTCTCATCAATAATAGTTTCTTTGTTAAAGTTTTCTTTCGGTATTAATTCCCTTTCTGCCATAAGATGAACATGCTAGAACCTGACAATTCCAAGTTTCAACGAGACCTTCCCTGTCTCGCTAGTATGTATTCTGGACACGTCCATGAAGCAAAAATATACGCACAATTGAGTTACCCGGTGGGTACGCGACTGACGACCTGCGGGCCCATTCTAAAAATACGCGGATAGTTCTTCTTGGAAGAGGCGAAGAGGACCGACTATGTCATGCTGTCATGGAAAATTCCAGTACAATGCATGAGCCATTGTTATGATAGCGAAATAGGAGAAAGCAAAGCCAAGAAAAATACCTAGGATATGTAAGGGTCAAGAATTGTGGTGAGCTGAAGAGATTTTCTGGTAGCAAGAGTCAAGCATAGGAATGTCTCTCAGGGTCAAAGTGGCAGAAGATGGTGTTGTCTTGTAAAACATGTCTTGTTAAATCCCCTCCTATCAGGAGTCGAGGACTCGTTTACGATTTCATCGTGCATGAGTTTGGCCTCTTTTTTTGCTTCGAGATCCAATGGATTCGCGTCTTCGGCTCATGGGGGCTCTTTTTATTTATTTATTTTTATTTAAATTTTTTTTTAAATATTTTTTTTTTTTTTTTTTTTTAAATTTTTTTTGAGTGTCCGTCCCACTGTAGCCGTTGAAAAGTACTGGACCATTTGGACTTATCGGATGTTTGGTGTCAGATCCCACGCATCCTGTATAAGCTACTGCAGACTGCAAGCCATGAGACGCTTCTCTCTGCCGACATCGAGCCAACGGCCTCGATAATATGCCAGAGGAATTCCAGGGCTGCGGATGTATGGGAAGAGTGATTGCGGCTGAAGGAATAACTAGTGATTTCGTATCGTACAAGGCGAACAATAAGAGTTGCAGAAAGTTGACCGACTTAAAAGAGAGAGGTACAACAACAGCTGAGTGGATTCACACACATCTCGACTGAGAGCTTTGTTTGCAGGGACATTAGAGAGTATTTCTCCCTGAGTCTGGCGAGTCATTAATATCGCCAGAATAGCTTCAAGAAGCTGTTGGTTATGTTAAACGCAATGCCAAGCAATACCAGACTGTTTCGCTCGATCTAACGTTAGCCGCTATCAATTGTCCGGCACAAAAGTCACAACCTGAAAGAAACACCCGAAAAAAAGCCATGACCCTTTCCAGACGAGACACACACAAGCGCGAACCCCTAAAGGAGCTAAAGCGTGAAAATCAATCGTATCTCAATGTTGATCCTCTCAACGTCTATGATGCCCATTGGCGATTGGCACGTCTGACGTGGATCAGTTACTAAGCCAGGCCTGTCCCCTGAAGGTCCCTTGCTTTGATCCAATTCATGGATGTGTAAGTATGTATGTCTTGTACTGTACTATACACGCAAGTATTTTGTGCAGCGACCGGAAAACGTTCATACCCCTGAACGTGTAGTCACTGTTGTGAGGTGGTTTTTCTAAAGACCCCGAAATCCGTTTCGGTCTGCCAGTTAGAGACGGCAACCAACATTGGACCGCCGACAAGCAACGACGGGACGGAAAGAAATTCAGGGACTTCATCTCAAGCACCAATATAGCCTCGCACAGAGACAGCACCAATGTTTGAGCCCTTCCCGGTTCCGTCAGCTGGTCACTGGGCAATGCAGCAGAGGAAGCACAGGCAAAAGCCATCAACTAGCACGGACAGGAGTTTGTTCCTGGTTCAATGCTCTCTGCCGGTCCTGTCTCTCGCGACAGCCTAGGAAAGCACAACAGAGAGATGAGAACACTCGACGTGGTCACTCTACCGAGCCAGGCTCCCTGCTAGCTCAATGCAGCGGTGACCAATAATGAGCGTATTGACTCTTTTTGGCATTGACAAGACCCGCTCAGGTCTCCTGGGATTTTCACTTGGGGAATCCCTGGGATGGCTCCACGAGCACCTCGTGTTTAGGTTGAGCGCGGGTGCATGAGAAGCATGTGTGAATATCATCTCGAGATGCCAACAGCAACCAGACCAGACGGACGGAGAGAATTGGCTTACGACGTCTTGCCCCTTGTCCCCTGCATGCTGACAATACTTTATCTCCAGGACTACGGTACGGGCACCAGCCTGATACGTTCTCTTTAAACGCGTGAGGTTGTGTTGTGTTATTGTCGTGATCAAAGCTGAAGAGCGGATGTTTGAATGAGATAGATGTATCACGGCTGTCACTTGCCTCTTCTTTCTTAGCAATCAATCCTCATTCGAGGCTATTTTCTGAATAGGCGTTGGATTGCAACCACACTGCTGTCACGTTCATGTCGAAAGGGTTGCATGTCCGAGATCATTTGCGATGAACCGTGTTGGGGGTGGTCATGTATTATAATTTAGAACTTGCATCATTAAGTTATAGCGCTTTACTGCTGTTCCAGCCCTGTAAAAAAATACTTTAGCGCTCTGTTACAGTGGGCTCTGCACCACCGGGTCCCTTTTCTGTAAGTCCGACGAGGACCATCCCATGCATTATTAGCGTGTGGATAACACGAGTTACGTACCCACCTGCGCTCTTGAGGTTTCTCAATCACCTCACCTCACTTTTGAACAACAGATTGACTTCTTCACCATCTCATCTCATCGTCTCGTTGTTTCTCCTTGTTCAGGTGTCTTTTCTTCCTTTTCCTTTCTATTCTCCTCCTCATTATCGCCATCACCGTAACCCCACCGCCATTTTGGCCTTCTCTGCCCCTCGTCTCCCCGGCTCGACTTTCTCCAAATTGCCATACCCCTTTCTCTCGGCCGTCGCTTTCCCCGAATCTCCCAGAACCCTTCGAACGCTTTCGATCTTCCACATTCTACATCTATCGTCTCCTGTGATCGTTTGGCTTTAGTCCTCGACGCTTGTAGCGTTCTATCCGCAGTTGCATTTGCTTATCCATTTGCTTCTGCTCCCTCGACCCCTGTGACGATTCTTGACGACTGGAAATCTTGCCTGCCCTGTCGATCATAACCCTCATCTCGCGAGCGAACTCCGTAATACTTTATTTCCTCGCCTCATTCGTCCACTTTCACCGTTCCATTGCCCGAACTGTCGACGACCCTCTCATGTTCCGTTACAACTAGGTCGAGATTCAAGCTGTCTGTCACGACTCTTGATCTTGTCCCCAATCTCCATTAGCATATCTCAACTCGTAGCAGAGTCAAAGTCTGCTCACGGTAATAGTGAGCTGCTTCCTCAGCACGAACAATTCCCTTTGTTTCTGGTCGCTGGCGTCCTTAATCACAGCCTCCTCATCTTATTTCGTTTGTCATAAAGATATAAACAGGAAAAAAAAAAAGTAGGTGTTCACGCAAATCTCTCCCGACTCTCCACGGGAGTCCGACTCAAATCAGGGATATCCGGATTGTTCATGCTTTCTTAGCTTTTGAAGACCGTGCTTCAGTGAAAACTATGCTAACATGAATCTTCCCTACAGTCCCTCCTTTGTTGAGTTGCAAATCAATTACATCCTGAACTGACTTCGTCCGATCCCTTCGAATCAAGACCGAAGACAATAAACAGGCACTCTCGTGGTTACGCTTGTTGTTGACGGCCACTTCATTGCTCGTTATACTTGAACGCAAACTATGGCTGCTCTGGTTCAAACCTTCCCCCAGCAAACTGCAACGGTTACGATGCTCCAGACCCGACCGTCTTCTTCAACAAGCATGATACCCAATAACCAAGGCCAGGCTGGCCATCAATATGCGGCAGCGGCTCAAGCCCCAAGATATGCTGTTCCTTCCCCTACTGGCTATCGGGGTAGTTCGACTCCTGTCCAGCAATACGCTTTCACTAGTACACCGACCCTGAATCACACACAGTCTTGGCAACCGCAAACTCAACCGACGCGAAACTATAACCATAACGCCAACTATGGCGGACGCCAGTTTAGCTCCTCTGCCACCAACGTGCAGTACAATTCTATGGGCGTTGGTCAAACGGGTGCTCGTGATGATTCCGCCATTCCCCAGCGGCGGAATATTGTACCTGCTCCTCGACCTCATTCTGCCTTTCTTGCTGGCCCTACCCAACCAGTCTCTCCAACTTCTTCGAGCAAAGCTACACCGGACAGGTATAGACGGTCACTCACCCCGCAACAAAATCAACACGGTCGTTCTCAGAGCACAGCTGTTCCTGTGAATGGAATGCCCACGGCAACTCAACTCTACAATGGCCCCAATCCCTCTCGCTCGGCGATCCCCAACAGACCCAACAGCTTCTACAATGCTATGCCTGGCACATCCATGGATGATATGCAACTGCTTCAATCTCCTATGGATGATTCGAACCGATCCCGCCGACGAAGCATTCGTGCTGATTCTGACCTGTCAAAGCCTGCTGCGCAAGACAAGAGCAAAGCAGACGGAAATTCCCAAACACTGCGTGTTGTCAGTAACACTGCTGCACACTCACGTAACGGAAGTTCTGAGAGTGTAAATTCCAGCCGTAGCAGTCAATCTCGACCATCCTCGGTAAGTTGATAATCCTTGGAACACTATCCAATCAGCAATGGGTGGTAAAACTTGAATGCTAACAAGGATGTCATGCAGTCTGCCAACCGCAATGTGTCTGCCCCCACTGGAAACCCCTCTTCCCAGGCAAAGAACGAAATCACTTCTAAGCAAGATCACGCCAAGGTCAACATCCCACCTCGAGGCTCATCTTCCGATGCGATTAAGCGCACTACAAACCCTTCTCCTCTCTCTAGACCAGCCACCATGGCTAGCGAGGTCGCTGAAGACGGATCTTCTAATGCGCCAAGTCCGGGTAATGTAGACTCGCCCGCGGCTAAACAGCTTGCTGCTATCAAGGATAAAGGACGCAAATCCAAGAGCAAGACCTCCAGACTGCGACGCGCTTTCTCATTTGGAAGCGCGGCTGATTTCCGCAAGGCTGACGAGGATGAGGGAGCTGATAAGACAGAACCCTCCAAACTCCACAAGGACCCAACGGCCGACGAAGCCTACGATGCCGAACAAGCACGTATCGCGGAAGCGCAGGAAGCTGCAGGCCTTGGGCACAGCATTTATGGCGGCAGATTCTTCGGAGGTTCAACCGATAACCTCTCCATCTCCTCGACAGCATCGTCGGCTTCTATCATGATTCGAAAGATGGGCCGAGGTATGAAGAAGGGTGGTCGATCTTTTGTTGGAATTTTCCGACCGAAGTCAGTGATCGGAGTTCCCCCCGCTGATGGGCCTGTAAAGCCCGAGGCCAGCCAAGCCGCTGTATCGATGGTCACTGTCGAGGCTGAGACTCAACGGGTTAACGTGTCGGCGGATCCTAAACAGACGGATACCTTCCCCCATCTCGAGCGTAACTCCATCGATACCAATCTAGGTGCTGAGATTGCTGAACGCCTTGGAAGCTCTGGAACCGATAACTCTAACTCGCGTAAGAGTATTGTTGGAGGGGATAGGGAACGTGCAGAGGTGCTTGCTGCCGTCCGCAAGGGAATTCTCAAGCGTAAGTATGATCATTTCGTTACAAATTCTCCAGCTAACAGTCTACAGGCCCAGGTTCAGCCAGTCCTTCTATTCGTCCTGCCGATTCTTCACCCGGCCTTGATCTTCCCAGCGTTCCTGCTGTCACCGACTCCCCCAACTCCAGCGCTCCCAGCACTCCCAACGATGAGTCTCAGGGCCATCGACGAACTGGTTCGATTGCTATCGGCAGCGAAGATTACTTCATGTCTGCCTTAAGACTACGACAGGACAGCAAGAGCGCACCAAATACTCCCCAGGGATCTACCAAGCGCAACGCGACTTTCTCGCCCCGTATTGTCTTCCACGATACTTGGCCTAGTCAGGAGTACGATCGTCGCGGAGAAATTGCTACCTGCAACCGATTGACCCCCATGCTTGCGCAGCAGATCAAGGAGGAGCTGAACACCTTCAAGATGGTATGTTTGAGATAGAGATTCTAGACGTCACTCCAGTTGCTAACATCTTATCAGGAGATGGAGGTTCACGAAAACTCAAAGATTTACACGCACTTTTTCTGATGATGGCAATGCCCACCACGAGGAGCGAAGCTTGTTAGCGCAGTGTTTTGTTTCCTTGACTGATACCGGAGCTCAAACCGGAATCTTGTATTGCAAGCAACCATATTAACCGCTTGGGCGTTTGGAACAGCATTGTACGGTGTTAATGGTGTTTATCACTCTAACCAGTCTCTACATGTCATGTGGAATTTAGACCAAAGAGTCATACATTTCTTTAATTTTGCTTTTTTCATCTCTCTTTTCTTTTCATCTGGGGACCGACGAGGAATGGAGCGTAATGGAAATTACATACATACATATTTCTGGGCTTGCAGCAGTGTCACCATTGAAACGGAGACGCCACGTTAATTCACAGAACATCATTTACTAGTCTTGTCGACATGAACAAAAAAAAATCAATGGAATGGATATAACATGGAGTTTTAACTGCTTGGCCAGAATAGTATGTGTCGCCTTGTGAATGTTTGAGACATTACTTTATCTTGTTTTAGTAGATCAGTATAAGTTGAGGCTATTTCTGAGTCTTGATTGATGAAATGCAAGCACCAGGGGCTTAACATGAACATTAATCTCGATTGCGTGTACGCTTCGGATTTTGTTTGATCTCCATTTGATTCAGGGGATCGAATCAGTTTACAGATAAGTTATCTACCTGAGGTACATGATTGTGGTGTTGCTTGGCATCTACAAGGCGATCCACCTCTAGAGGTACATGGGAAGATTAAAATGGTACATGTACCCACACCTGGATCTTGCGGAAATAAAGCTTAAGGCGGCGCAAGGTCCCCGCGATCTCCTCAGCCACAAGCCTCCCCCACCCCCACATCCGGGCCGTAACATTACTCAGAGGTAAAAATGATGAAAAAATATTTTGGCGTTCATAGAAAACACTATCTCTAAACCACTTTGCGCCACGCCACGTTACACACTCTGGATCGATTAACAAGACGAGCCTGGCTCTTGAAGAGTCCGGGGTATTTGCATCTTTCTGTTTCGAGGAGAGGATTCGTTTGTTTTGCACAGCGCATGTCTACAATGGCAACCACAGAGGAGAACCCCGCGAGCACGGGGGAGCGCCCTACCAAGCTGCAAGGACGAGCTTTCTACGAGTCTATCGGAAGCCCCAAGTTCATTGTTGCGCCGATGGTGGACCAGTCTGAATTTGTAGGTAATCCCCTCCTATAATGTGTGATCAGGACTGACAACTTAGGCCTGGCGCATGTTAACTCGAAGTTTCATCTCACCAACCGAACAAAAAAGTCTCCTTGCGTATACGCCCATGCTTCACGCTCGACTCTTTTCTCAAGACGAGAAATATCGTAAAGCGCATTTCCAGGCTCTGAAACCTGACGGTGAAACTCCCTGGCTTGACGGAAACCCTTCTATCGACCGCCCGCTGTTCGTCCAGTTCTGCGCAAACGATCCCGAAGCGCTCCTCTCCGCGGCTAAGCAAGTCGCTCCTTATTGCGATGCTGTTGACTTGAACCTTGGATGTCCTCAAGGTATCGCGCGAAAGGGAAAGTATGGCGCTTTCCTCCAGGAAGACCAGGACCTTATCTTTCGCTTGATCAATATTCTGCACAAGGAGTTGCCTGTGCCTGTTACAGCCAAGATTCGAATTCTGGATACCAAGGAGGAGACTTTGGCTTATGCGCAGAATGTGCTCAAGGCTGGCGCATCTATTCTCACCGTTCACGGACGACGAAGGGAGCAGAAGGGGCATCTGACAGGCCTGGCTGAGTGGGAGATGATCCGTTTCCTAAGAGACAGTCTCCCAAAGGAGACTGTCATTTTTGCGAATGGAAACATTCTGCAGGAGGGTGATATCGAAAAGTGTCTCGAGGCTACAGGAGCAGATGGTGTAATGAGCGCTGAGGGTAATTTGAGTGACCCTGCCATCTTCACAAAGCCACCTCCTGTAGGAGAGGAGGGACGAGAATACTGGAGAGGAAAAGATGGAAAAGGAGGTTACAGAGTCGACGCTGTCTTCAGACGATACATGAATATCCTCCATGAACACGTTTTCGGAGAGAAACCCCCTGAGCGACGACCACTCTTCATGCCTGGTGACGACACAGAATGGTTGAACGAGAGCGATCACGTCGAAGACGAGCCACCTTCTAAAAAACGAAGAAAGGACCTGGGTAAAAAGGGAGAACAGGGCCCCAACATGTCAGCCATGCAGCCTCATCTTTTCCATCTATTGCGACACTTCGTCTCCAAACACACCGACGTGAGAGATATGCTAGCCAAGAGCCGAGCAGGCGATATGGAAGCCTACGAGCGTGTTCTATCTGCCGTGGAGCGCAAGGTTGCAGAGGGTCTCATTGAGTACGAACGCAGCAATGGAGAGAGCGTTGCGGAGACACCACTGGCTGAGGGCGAGGAGGATCCTCCTGAGACTGAGAGCTCAGTGGGCACACAAAGACGCTGCAGAAGACCGTGGTGGGTGGTTCAACCAATTATCAGACCGCTGCCTAACGAGGCACTGAAGAAGGGAGCTTTGACTATGAGCAAGAAAGATAAGGTTAAGGCACATGAGAAGAAACAGGAGGAGAAGGGGAAAGAAGAAGATATTAAGGCGAGGGATGAGGCGTTGGCGGGATAGAGTGATGATTACAATGAGTATTGAATAGATGGCGTATATGGGTAAACCGGTTAGAATAGATCAAAAGACGCAGCTTTTCACAGCTACAGTGGATTTAATTATTATCTTGCTTAAAAAAAAAAAAATAAGATGTCTTGATGCGTTCTGGGTGTATTCTTGGCAGCTGGAGCCGGAACACAAGGATAAAGCGTCAAGTAGCCCTCAAGTTACCCCCCCAAGTACTCCTGGGTCTTGGTGATAGTTGTCCGTATATATCTGAATAGTTGGTTAGTAGAACTACCTGCCTGGCGTTGCCCATATCTGACTTGCATTGCTTCGATATCAGAAGTAACACTGAATTGGCCTCGATACCGACAAGCCCAAGAAATTTCAGTTTGATGGCCAATTGAAGAACCCATAGAGCTTTGGTTCCTCTAGAGCCTTTCAAACATAGCAATCGCTACCCTTCACTTGCGCCCTGTTGCCCTCCTTGCCCTTTGACAGCGAGGGCGTCATTTATATGTGCATATACAGAAGAACATACAAGATACAAAGTTAAATTCTCTTGGATCAAGACTGGGAGGAACTGGGCTTTATATACCTAACTCAGGCAGGTCGCTAGGAGGTTCCTTGGTTTTGTGTTAGTAGTTGCTTGCGCTTGGAAACCGTATAAGTATAACAAGCAAGCGAGGAAGCATAATCAAAAGGCGAGGAATCTGTCTAAGAAATCCAAACTCTTCAAACAATGAAGTTCAAGCGTACCGATTACTGCTTGATGTGCGTTGAATATAAGCTAGGTTTCCTGACTATGGAATTCCTAGCCAAGTCTTTCATTAAATCGAGAGAAAACAATTGCCCCTTGATTCAGGCATTGTGTTTCGAAACATGGGCTTGGACGAATTCCTCCAGGTCTTTGCTTTATCGGATGCTTCACAGCCGCATGAAGCGCAAGCCCAATGAAACATTTCAAGTTAAAGAAGCTGCAAGACCCAGGCTTGAACTAATCATGGTCATGGTGACGAGCCGCGTCACTGTAGCTAGTATGATTACACGACGTGCAAAGATACAAGGGGGTCGTTTCTTTATGGTGAAAGTGACGGCTCATCCATTATCATTAGCGAGAGTAGAGAAGAGACTTAGAAGATTAGGTAGTTAGATACAAGAGATGAAAGGAATAAAGACAGTCTGTTTCAACTCATCTAGCTAGAATACAATTATCTCTTATTCAAAACTTGCTTATCCTCATCCTAAAACTCACCTATATTTAATCCTCAACTATTAATAAACTTATCCTAAGCTTAGGTAAAAATCACATCAGAATTCATCTAAACTACAGAGTAAATGGAGTATGAGCCAGCCATACAATCGGTAATGATACAGTTCTTGAGGTATTACAGAACCAAGGTCGCCTGTCTTGCTGAGGAAAGTAGAGTTCTGCTATAGTTTCGTACATCTTCTGTGTCACTTAAGTTGGAGCTACTAGATGAAATCATATAAACTGCTGATCAACATGAGACGAAGTCATGGCTTTGATGTTCCTTATGCAGAGAACAAAGGTCACGGTCATCCTGTAGATAAGCAATCCAGAATCGCCGGGCTTCGTTGGGCCTTTAGCAGGCAGAAATACATCACATAGCTTAAAGCAAGCAGTAAATCAAGAGGTTAATGCAAGAACAGGTACGTTTACTCTTCTCTAAGATGAAAATCATACGCTGTCACATTATCAAACTACCCCTCACTTCATCAAAGCCAGGCGCTCTTGAGCAAGTAAGATATCCAGTCTGTATGTATGAGCTCACATAGCCAAATGACCAGCATGTAATGCTTGTGTGGAGTGCCGTTCAATGGCTCAGTGTAAGCTTGCCCTCCTGTTCATCATCTCCGCCTTTCTCCTTCTAAGACCCTTCTTCGTCGTCATTGTTTTCATCGCCATTGTTGTCACCGTTTCCATCTTGACTTCCAGGGGCATTGCCTCCGTCACCCCGACCCCGAAAGGAAGCTCCAATACCGCCAGCACCCACAACTGCTCCAAAGACCTGGACAACACCGTGGACAGCAGCTAGACCATAGCCTCCAGCACCGGCGCTCTGGAGAACTGCAAAAAGGCTACCCGCCGCGACACTGCCGATGCTTCTCTGGATACCAGCGGCAGCCGAGCCTAGAATAAGAGTTAGAATGTGCATGGGACGTGGGAACAATAAGTCTGACCAGCGACAATACCACCTGCACCAAAGCCAACGGCAGTCAAGAGGGGTGTAGCTACAAGAGCCGGAACTGTAATCATGGCAATACCGGCGGCGATGGCGGCCGGTGCACCTGGGTTCTGTTGAGGAGGCATTTTCCAAGAATGAGACTGTGTATTGCTTAGCTGACGTCTCAAGTTGATCGCGATGTCACTCATCTCGCAAGATACGAAGCTGGTAGTTACAAGAAAAGAAGATTTTAGGCCGAAATCTCATCTATTTACTGAGGATGTGGAAAGAGAAAAAAAAAGAAAAGGGTTGAGGCGAAAGTGGTGGAGGAGTATTTGGAGATAACAGCTGGCTGGCAGCGGCACTATCAGTTCATTCACTACCGTGAAGCTGACGCACTAATCATGGATCTACCTTAGGTATGTAGTGAAGGCAAACCCCGCCAAGTGAATGATACGGCCTTGGGATGGTCTCTTCAAAATTTGATGTAGATCAAGTAATCCAACGTGCTCGTTGATAAAGGGGTATATTCGGCGCTGACATTGAGCGACCTGACATAAGCGACCATTAAACAGGGAGAGCACGCATTCAACATTCAGAGATATCAGTTCTTGTTATATAGTCTAAGAAAGTTGATTGTTTCGGCTACTAATTCATGTGGACGTCATGAACCAGGTCTTTAATAATATCATAGTTTTGCAGTGTACACCTCTATTAACGCACCTTAAACTTTCAGTACAGGAACCAGGATTTCACCCTTCTATATTACTTCTAGAACTACTATCCGTCATCATATCTGTATTTGAGTACTATAAGCCTTATTACTACTCGTAATTGTCGATATTGGGGTGTTGATTTTTATCGTGCTGGTGATGGATGAGACACTATTGTTTGCCTCAACAGTTTCTTAGAAAGTTAATTTTCTTATATGCTCTCTTTGTATATCTGGGTTATTGCTTGTAGTAGATGGTATCGACCTTCTTTGTGTTGTTTGAATAGATAGCTGAAAGTTGTGCATTAACAATTAACCCCTATCCTTACACTATCACCGTGATGGGCACTTCCAACCTGAAGGTCTCATAGCAAGGTAGACACTGAGCCTTGTATCAATTCTTTAGTTAGTTTACATCATCTTATGCCAGTATTAGAGCTACCACCTTGTTGCCTGCTGCCTGCCGCCTGCCCGCCTGTCACTGTCACACACTATCAGGAGCTACCGCTGCACTGCTATAAGGTACCTAGGGCATGAGGTACCTTACGTAACTTGCCCTACCACACTTATTACTAAATCTTTTAATTCTGATCTTTTTCTTCTTCTCTCCAACATGTAGCTACATACCAACACCACAACACACACAGACACCCATAACAAACTTACCTTATCTATCCAACATGTCGGCGTCATAGAATGACCAGCAAGAGAGTGTCGCTTCCTTGCCGCCCAAGGACGACAAGAAGCCCAAGGCTGAGAGCGAAGTTCCGCGAAGTCGGATCGATGATGAGCTGAAGCGATTCCGCTAGGTAAAATTTTACATGCCAGCATTTCGCCACCGTTCCAGTATTGACCATATATTCCAGCTCAAGGACGACTTCTTCCGGTCTGCCACTGCAGCTGAGAAGGAGCCCAAAGTTCCAAGGAGACGCCGTGATTTCACCAAGTTATGCCGTTATTTTCGCAGCAATGGGCGTTGCCGTGACAGCTCATCTTGTCAGCGTTTCCACTTCGTCCCGTGGGAACTCCCTGGAAAGGAGTTTACAGACCATCCAATGGATCTGTACTTTGCCAATTTCCAAGGGTTTTACCATCAACGCACCAAGCCCTTCTTCGATGAGTTCGATCGCTTGTGCGATTACTACGGTTGGTCTGACCATGAGGCCACTGAGCCCTGGTACAACTTCCGCATCGCCCTTGTCGAGGAGTTCAACTACGTTTATGGCAAGGATGAGAAGAATCTCCGGAACTGGCAGAAGATGTTCAAAATCATCGGCTTGCCCGAGCCAACTTCTCTCAGCGAGGCACACACAGTAAGTGAATCCTATTGACGCAGCCATTTCCATCGAAAAACTTACATGATTCAGATTATGCGTCCGATTCGTGTCAACCTTGTGGACATGGTTGAGTCACCTCGTACAGGTGAACCAATTCAGTGCTTCGAGACTCTTACGGATATCAGCGCCTACTCCTACGGCACCGGTAAGATCTTTCCCAAAGAGGATGCCTACAATGGTGGTCTCTTGAAGATGATGCTTCGTGAGATCTCGTTCGTAAACCAGTATCGGGGAACCAGGCTTGGAGGTACTGAGATTGGAGGCGGCTATTCTGCATCTTGATAATGATCGTCTCTCACGTTTATCATCTTTCTTTCACTGGCGAAAGCCATCTGCTTCTCTTTTGGCTTACGCCTAACCTTATTCTTCAATCTGTTTCTTTGGCGACAGCCACCGTTTTATTATTAGCATTCTTCTTTCTTCCCTTGGCGTAAGCCACCAATTCTTCTTCTCTGAGTTCCGGGAACTTGGAGATGCCTGAGAAGCTTGGGGCTTCACGACCCAAGTGGAGGCACCAGGTCGACGGCTGGCACCTTCACGTGGTGCTGGGCCAGTAGCAGAGGGTATGACCTCTGTGAAGCTAAGACCAGCCATATTGAGTACGAAATTAGCATACACGGATGAGTTTAAGTAGAGTCACTGATAGAACGTACGTCAGGAATACTCCAACCTAGAACTGACCAACAACCCGGGTGATTAATATGTGTCAATACATGGTTACTGGTTTCAGACAGTATTTATCGCCCTTTATTTTTGTGAAATCCGGCAAACTGTGTTCTCCTACATGGCCTTTGCGTTGAGTATACCTTGAGATCTCTCATACACCTTCCAATCTGCCTGTTCTCTCATAGATTCTAAGAATTAAGTCTTCACTCATTCGAATTTGCAAGAGCTTCATCCATTCTCATACAAACCTCATCTTGGCTTATCCTGCAAATAGTCGAACTACCTCAGCTCGAAGCCTGAGACAAAGACACACAATACCCCTCTTGGTCGCAGCGAATACCGTACATGTGGTAGAAGCGGTAGTCGGAGTTGAACTTAGCTCGACTGTGATGAAAGACCTTTGGCTGGCGTTCCAAGTAGTTCCTAGGGGGGGGTTATGCGTTTTCTGAAGCTTTACAAGGGCCGCTTCAAGAATTTGACCAAAGAATGAGGCGCCTGGCAATAGACTGTATAAGTTTTCATATAGACATATAATAGCTTATCTACACCCAACAACGGTAAAGAGTAGAGAAACAAATGTGATGCCCCATGCTTCTTGTGACATATGAATGGGCGAGTTTCCCATTAGAAGGAGACTGATGATTAGAACGGCAATGCAGACGACGGCGATTTCCATGATGGCAACTGGTAGAGTGTTTTCACGATGCCAAGAAAATGGACCTCCACAAGCAGATCAAATGAAGGTCACGGAGCTTCAGTGGCAGATATAAGTCCATAAGGTATCTAACATAACTGCAGGTCGAACAAAGAGCAAGCTTTTAGTGTTGTTAACTGCAGAGTTTCCTTTGTTATACTGCCCTGACAAATAGGATCTGCAAAAAAACAAAGCTGTCATCCATAACTAAAGGGCCATTGAAGATCCTGGACAACAAAAGTCGTCATGTTAAGTGATCGGAATGAACGAACGACAGGGCATCTTCTAACAGACGGGACAGCCGATGGATGGGGAGTAGAGAGTATCAATAGATTTACGAATGCAGATGAGATTGGAAGAGACATTCAGGTTTGTTTACGAGAAGACGACAGTAATGTGATTTAAAAGATCTCATGATACAAGGTCTAAGTGCTTAAGAAATCTCGAATAGATGTATGCATCCATGTACTTTCGGTAATTTAGGGGTAACTTGGGGATAATATCTTTTAATATTTTGAATATCTTTGGCCTAAGAGCTCAAATATTTAGGAGCATATCCCCAATAGATATCTGCTCCAAGATATACATCCAACTCAAAACAAATACACAACTCCTTGGCCTGATTTTTTTCAGTTGAGCATGACCAGTACGCATCTAACATCCACCCATAGCCAACCCCCCAAGTCAACCCTCAAACGGATTCATAGCATCGACATTCGAATACTCCATGTTCAGAGTGGTTGAGAGTCCTTTCGCAAGCATGAAAACGTCAATGCTCAGTTTCTCTAACCCTGTGCCTCCTAACTACTTGTCAGTCGATGCACTTCCGAGAACATGTCTGAGACATACCAATGCCGGCGACGACGCTTCCAACAACCATAGCTCCGATGCGACTCTTGGTGACTCTCGGCTTAGAGCCCATAGTGACGAGACCGATGACGAACGTGGTGACATCATTGCCAACCTTGGGCGGTTCGTTGGATCCTGAAGGGGTTTCCATACTGAGGAATGTGACGATGGACGAGATGGAAAGAAAGAATGAGAGAACCGATGAGATAGTTGAGGATTCAAGATGCATTAGAGATGTAAGATAAGTTTTATATTCATAGGACAGTCACTACTCCTTCAACCAAGGACCTCTCCCATAAAAGCATGAAATAATTCACCTTGTCATGATGCTTAGCAAAGAAGACCATAAACTTCACCGTTGAATAAACCCCAAGAAATGACGCTGGGCCTCAAAAGCTCACAATTTTGGTAGTCCCGCTGATGATACAACTCCGTAACCTGGCTCTCTAATTATAAATAACCCCCATCTTCATTATGTCCAGCTCCTTTATTCTCCCAGTCCTCTTTCTCTGTCCATTCAACTTCCCCTTCGTCCTCGCTTCATTGGCGGCGGTGACCGAGAAACACTATCGCTATAACGTCTCCTCTTTGGCGGCACAGGGCTCAAAGACCTCTTTGGTCCGCGGCGCGGAGGACTAGGTGACCGGGAGTAAGAGGCTTGGCGGCCGTTGCGCGCGGGTGGGGGTGATACGCTATCGGGTTTGGATCTTCTTGGTGGTGGAGATCGAGAATCGTATGAAGGTGAACGGCTATAGTGCTTACCAGCATCTCGCGGTCCGTCACTGACAGATGAGCTGTTGCGCCGATGTGAGGCTGGGCCGGCGTTTCCGCGCGGTCGACCTCGGCGCGGCGGGCTACCAGAGTAAGACCTCTCCCGTTTTCTCACGGGAGAGGGGGATCGACTCTGTGAATCGTACGAGCGGCTTCGTCCATCTCGAGCTGGAGGTAGCGGAGATCGTCCTTCTGACGCGAAAGAATCCTTTCGTCCACGGGCTTGACGTGGAGGCGTGCGGGAACGACTTCGAGATGAGTATGAAGCACTGCGAGCCCGGCCTTTGCCGTTGCGAGGGGGAGGAGATCGCGAGCGGCTCTCACTATCATAACGACGGCCTCGTCGAGGAGGACTGACAGAGCGAGACTCGCTGCGTCCCCTTCCTCGTGCAGATACAGATCTTGAGTATGATCTTGATCTAGACGAACTGTAGGAACGTCCCCGACTTCTTCGATCAGGGGATCGGGAAAAGGATCTTCCTCGGTCAGCAACCTTGCGCGGTGTTCGCGAGCGAGACCGAGACCGTGAGTAAGAAGAGCCTGTGTACGACGAGTAACTAGAAACAGAGTCCGAGTCTGAGTCGGCCGCCGGGGGTGCAGGCAAAGCAGGCTTGGGCATGTTCTGCAGGTAGGTTCGCATCTCTTCTGTAAGAGCGCCCATGCCAATACTTGTAAAGTAATTGATAGAGAATCTGATATTGCGGGGGTTGTCCTTAGGGAAGAGACCTTCCAGGTTGGGGCGTAGTGTTTCGTCTGTCATACGTGCCCTCAACTTGGGCATGCCAATTTCCTCTGCAATAAATTGGAACAGGATCTTGATAAAGATACGGCTACTGGATGTAGTCTCGTCCTCATTCAAGTGAATGACAGATAGACAGTGCCAGCCTAGAGCGTCTGATGCAAACATGTGACCAAACAACATCGCGATATTCCGCAATTTGTTGTTCTCGTATCGATGGATGGTGTCGTAGTACTTGGCAAAAGCCTGCTCAAACAGGTCGCACCACAGTCGGTTGATCTTGGCGAAGCGCTCACCAATCATGCCAAAGAACTTTGTGTAAGTCTTTTCTTGTGAACAACACTCCACAATCATGGAGGGAAGTTCTGGCTCCTGGCCTGCAGGAAGGTTGATCTTCATCAGTTTGTGGACAGCTTCCTCGGGATCAGCACTGGACATGATGGTGAGGTAGATGGTCCTTCGAAGGTTGACCAGATCAGCATTAGACTGGTCCTTGATCTCCATGGCTTTCGTCTTTTCGTCCTCCTCATCTTCGGAAGAGCTCTCGTATTCATCCTCGTCATCTTCGTCGTCGCTACCTTCACCGAGAATCTCAGCCTTGAGCTTCTTATACGCCTCTTCGTGTTCCTCCCATTCCGGGTCGAATTTGAAAATATTGAGCCCATCCTGCACATCAATTTCGCCTTCCAGCTCAATTCGATGGGTAATTTGATCCTCCTCTTCAACCAGATCCAACTCTTCCTTGATAGCTGGGTTATCCTTAAACTTGTCCTTGCGCACTTGAAACAAGACCTCAATCATGTACTGCGTTCGCTTGTCGATGTCGGCTTCGTGCAGAATGTTTCGGAACTGGTCGAAAACAGCCATGGCAATAGATGGCTGCATCTCCTCCAAATATTGTCCAACCTCTCGGCAAAAACCGACCGCGATCTCAACACTGTCGTCGGTAGGCTTGTGAAGTAGGAGAAGCAGAATTTGGCCGGCTAGCATTTCATGTTGAACTTGTTGATTGATAAGATGTGCGAGGAAGGTAGTCGAGGAAAGGCAAACGGCCTTGTCGTTTCGCTTGAAGCCTTTTCGGAACTGCATAACCAGACGACGGACCAAGAGCTCGCCAACTTGGGGTAACTTCGTGTTTACAATAGCAGCCATAGCTGCATAGATTGGTGTAAACGGCAAACTTGCAGCCTGGGCCTTCATGATTGATCGACAAAACAAACCGCGACCTCGAACCAAGTTCTCTCCAAACAGCTCCGGAACGATAAACTTAATGTTCGCAGTGTTGACCTTGTTGATCAGACCGTTGATACTCTTCTTGAGCGCCTCCCAAGCCATGCGCTGGTACTCCTTGCTCGTCTTATCCGTGATCTGGGCCTGGAGCGCGCGCAGTCGAGCAGGTGGGATATATGTACCGCCGGATCGCATTGTGAGGAGCTTCTCATACTCTGCCTTTGCAGCGGCTTGTTTCTCCTCCTCAGTTCGCACAGGCGCAGCTTCTCGTTTTTGCCCGGGAGAGGCTGATCGTTGGCCCCTCGCAGGGCGATAGGAATCGCCATCACGCTTGTCGCTGCGATCGCGGTCCCGACGCGGGAGATCGACCTCGGCGGAAGCCATCGTGAAAAATTGCACTCTCAGTTACAGTCGCGATCGATATTTTTTGTCGTGATTATTTCTATTCCCTGAATTTCGATGGCGTGGTGTTGAGAAAGTGGAAGTCTTCACGAACCGAGAAAGATGTCGTTACTAGCTAGGTCGCGCGCGAAGTAAAGTGAACTTTGAAAAAAGAGATTCAGCCACATTTGCAGCTCCATGGTCATGTGGCTGTGCCTGCTGTGGCGCCCCATCTTAGTCGTCACGTCTCCTGAAGCTTGTCCCTAAAGCCAACTGGACTTTTTGACGGCAACCATTTCACCACCAAAAGATACTGCCACGACACTCCTTTATTTCTACTTTCCGGCCTCAATCTTCATCTCTGCTCAACAAAGACTACGCTCGCTCGCTTTGCGCATCTTTAACAATGGTGAGTTACATCACCTGTCCAAGCCTGATTTCCACGCTGTCCCTTTTACGCGCTTCAGACTGGGGCATCGTGGCAGCCCCTCGTTGTGCTTCAACTTTACTAACATAATTCTTGTTACAGTTGGACAAAATCGTCGGTCTCGCCATGCTCGTGGCCGCTTCCGTCGTCTTCACCTACTACACCATCTGGACTCTTCTCATGGTAAGATGCCCCTCATCACTGTGAACTTGATGCGACCATACATCCCTACCTATACACCCGCCTTGGTATTGAACACCTTGTAAACTAACCATTGCTTAGCCCTTTGTCGACGACGACCACCCTCTTCAGAACTTCTTCCCTCCTCGCGTTTGGGCCATTCGCATTCCCGTCATTATCATCCTCCTCGGTTCCGCGGTTGTTGGCTCATTCCTCGGCATGGTTATGATTCGGAGCAACCAGAAGAAAGCTGCAAAGGCCAAGGCTGCCGCTAAGAAGGCCAACTAGACTACAAGATGCCGATTATATACCTTGTAATCATCCAGTGTCGTTCAACGGCGATATTCGCCTGAGACCTAATCACACCATGGGACGTAGAACCCGTGGGACAACTTAATGCAGAAGAAATGAACACTACAGGAAATGGGTATCTAATCTTTTCTATTTATTTAATAAGGCATTATGACCTGCCAAACGACCGTGCTAAAGAGTGTCTTCCGTACAAGCAAAATGCCCAATAGCAGAATCAAACTCCAACGTTCCGGAACAAGAGTTGAGTTGAACGTAACTATTCATGTTTGACACGAAGAGATACAAACTTTGCTCCATATCACCAAATGGCTTAAGCAACGGGGTTGTCATTCCCAGCCTCGTATGTATATAATCAAGCAAAGCCAATGTACCAAGACGCCAACCTCAAGACAGATGTTGTCTGTTTGAGAATTCACCTCTCACACTCTCTGATCTGCAAAATCGAGGACTTCACAGTCATCTTCAAAAAAGCCATCCTCACCTTGCCCTCCACCTTGAGCTCCACGTCGTCTCCTCGTAGTCACAACGATTTGCTCCTGATCACCATACTGCATCACACGCTCCATGGCAGAAGGGGGCAGGGCAATATGGTCCTCGGGGCCGTCATACTCCTCCTCAGCAACTGTTGGCAAGCCCAAGTCCAATCGAACGACTGAAATATCCTGACCAAAAGCCCAAGACGTCGTGTTTGCCATTTCTTTAGGTGAATTTGATTCCATGGGTTGCCCCTTCTTCTTCTTTTTTTTTGAAGCGGTGTTTTCCTCTAGGGTTGTCTCGGCTAGTATAGCAGAGACAACCTCAAGCTGATCAGCTGTTCCTCTCCGGTACTCACAGAGAGTCACCCGTCGATCCGTGTGGAATGGTTGATAGGGTGCACTAGACTCTATCTCAGCTTGAGGGATTGACGACTCCATGGTCTGATCTGTTGGCGCGACTCGAGGTCGAGGGTTGAGTGTCAGGGTATTTCCTGCATCCATATCACGATCCGAAAGGTCGAGAATCTCATCCTGAGCACCCAAGTCGACCATCTGTCGCACGGCTGGGGCGACCAAGTCGCTGGGTAGAATCGGCACGTTATAGTCATGATACCTGCTAGCCCGTGTCACACGCCTGCCAGCTTGTACGCTAGATCGGCGAGTTCGACAGGAGAAACCTCGTACTAGACCGTTGCCAACCACAAAGAGTCCTTGATGCTTCCTGCTTTTGACCCAGGTCACGCAGGATGCTGACGGAAGTCCTGAACTAAGCGGCAAGGAAACCCGGTTCTCACCAGTATGCCGAAGCTGGTTAATCGCGGTTCCCGTTTTGCCGAGTGAACTGCTGATACTAGCAGCGATCACTCGCCCTCCCATAGCCGCCGAGTCCTTCAAACTATTGCCAGTCACGTTTTGTACATTACCGCTGCTGCGACGAGGTCGTGAGACAAATGGTTTCGCAGCTTGATAGGCAGCACCGAAAGCTCCAGTGGCTAAAGAAACAGCCGTGTTCGACTGATCTGGTGTTGCAGTACCACTCTCATGAACAGCTTGGCGACGGCGGGGGGCAGGCCACATGAACGCGCTCGAGGGCATGTCGAGAAGATGAACAGTACCACGCTCGGTCACCATGGCTAGCCGCTCGCCCTGCGATTGTGTCCAAGCGACATCGACAATACGTGCGACAGTCATCCGTGAGAACTGTGCAATCTGACGGACTTGAGGTCCTGTGCTCGCGCTTGGTGTGACTGTGGTTTGAAGAGGGGACGATCGTGTATGTTGAATACGGAAAAGATCCCAGACTGTCTGCACATCACCTTTGCTGCTTGCAGTGAACAGAGACAAAGAAGATGGCGAGAATGAAAGAAAACTGCAGCCCAAAGGCGGCGAGAACGTAGTGATTGGATGGATAGTGGATGAATTAGTGAGCGATTCCGCATCGACAATTGACACAAGCCCGGGATCCTTTGCTCCAACAGGACCAGCAGGGCCGTGGGTAGGAGGGAAGTTAATTGAGTCGCCACGAGAAGGCCGAGTACCAGTCCAATTCTGAGGGGGCGAGCGGGCTTGTTGAGTCTGTGTTTGAAGGTTCGACGACTTATTCCAGTACGAATTCCAAGCTTGCAAGCCCTGCTGTCCAACCCACTTGGCACCTTGGATAAGCTCCTGGGTCGTCTCACGCATGATCTTATTCACGACACTATCGGAAATAGGAAGATCTACCGATGCAGAAGATGAAGGGAGCTGCGGCGGCGTCACAGTGGCGAGTCCAGGTGCTTTACCAAGAATGGGAAGTGGTACATGAGCTCTCATCGAGACCTGTGACGAAGGGGTCGCAGGACAATAAGCAATCCATCGTCCACTGACTGCTAGAATCGGTGTTTGCGGATTCGAGCGTGGTGGCGCGTTTGAAGATTGTATCTTATCAGCTTCCTCCGACACCTCCCCTCGGGTGCTTTGCTGAAGTCTGGTCCAGATCTTGCCAACACATGTAAAGACATGGCCGTTTTGATCTTCCAGTAATTGCAAGTAAACCCAGCATTCGCCCGTAACGCCTGAGCAAACTGTAACTGTGCCAGAGTCTGCTCGTATTGTAAGAGAGCCACTGGGTGAAGGAGGTCTGAAGATTGGGTTCGTGACAGAAATTTCAGGGTTGATTGGGACCTTTGGCGCCTGAAGCAACACATCAACGAGTTGGTTGGTCCTGAGGGAGTACACCTCGACAGAAGTTTGATATGCATCGATTGTCTGTCGCCCATGGAAGCCATCCTGGTGGGTGAACACTGATCGGGGGCTTGCTGCTCCATCAAGTCTGGAACTAGGTCCTTCATCCTGTGCGGAGCCCGTTGTAGCTGATGGTAGGACAGGTCCATGCAATACCACCGCCACAAGAGGGAATAGAGCTTTGTTGCTGTTGCCAAGCGTCCAAGGAAGAATCTTGGCATGATGAACACCTCCTCGTAGTCCCTTGAGACTTGAGACTGGTTCCAGACCTCTCTTGCCGACAGCGTATACATCCAAACCACCTTCGTACCCCGCGATGACGACGTTACTCGGACCAAACGGGAAATCCGAGGACTCCGGTAGCTTGTCGAAGCCAAAGAAATAGCCTCGCTCGCCAGCCTTCATGCCCGAATTGTTGGTCATATTGAGGTCGATATCGGGGACTCCATAGAAGTGCGGCTGGGGTTGATGAGGCAGCGGCGGATGGTTTCCCATTCTAGAACCTGGGAAAGGGGAGTTGACTGAACTGCGTCGATAGGGAGCACTCAGAGGTGGAGTTTCTGGAGACTGATACTGGGCGTCCATCTGGAAGCTCAAAGGCCGTCGGCCATGGTTTGGTGGAGATAGAGATGAAGGCGATGGACTCATATAAGGGCGTTGTACAGCCCATCCATGTTGCAGTCGACCTGAGTCCTCATAAGAAGACGGTTGGGTAGGAGGTGAGTCGCCCATGATACTGATCAAGTTTCCTGGAGAGCCGGCCATGCCAGTTCTCATCCAGTCGTTATTCATACTCGGCGCTGTGCTCACGGAAGCTGGAGTTGTGGACAGTGCAGCCAGCATAGGGGAGACAGCAGGGTTGACATTGTCAGGACCAGAAGAAGGCTTAATCTCGGGCGTATCGACGGGGGGCGTGGAAGCGACCGAAGTAGATGAGCTCTTATTATCTCCGCTGCTGCTGATATTTGTATTTACGTTATCCTTCTTGGTATTGGCGTTACCGTTATTGACACTGCTATGTGACTGCGGTCAGCCAGGTACTTAAAGTGGTCCATGATAGCCCAGAGGAGTCATGCGGACAGGGAGGCTCACGCGAATTTACCAGCTGTTTGCTTTGTCACGGCCGCGGCGATGCCGCCACTTTCTCTGGCATGTTTCCTCTCCTTCTTAGAAGCTGTAGAGAGGGTCATGGTTAGCTCTCCTGGTTGTTGAAGAGGAGCGCGGTTGCGCAAGCGGTTCAGGATTGGGGATCCCAGCACCGGTGGCTGATAGGCCATACATAGATGGAGGGGTATTAAAGGTGGGAATAGAGTTCCAGTAGGGAGGCACTTACAAGGCATATGCAGATTTGGACAAGTGTCGGAGCAGTTTCCTACCCCTAAAACTAGAACGCAACGCTCGCGTTTCTGCAGAGCGCGTGTGTTATACAAGAGGCGTCAAGTCGATTCTCTTGCAGTCGAGGCGACGCCGGCACTTGTCTAGGTTCAAGTCTGTGTCCTTATGTATTTCGCTTCGCTCGCACAGATCGGAGGTCGATTCGCAGCAGCTACTATCGGATATAGGAGGCGAAGCAAAGTAAATGCAGATCAATATCAGCCAGAGCGAGTTGAGTTATTATCGTGAAAGAACGGCGAAGTGCTCGAGATTGTTGGGTAGCGGCGTAGACCAGCTCGTCGCGTCTATCAAGTTGAGTTGGGTTGATTCGTTTTAGAATAGATGCAGATGCAGATGCAGATGAAGGAAAAGAAAGACCGTTATAGAGTTGGAAACTAAGGAAATATTCAGACGCTTTGTTTGGAGTTTGTATCGTATAGTCATTCACAGTTGTAAGTGAAGAAAGAGAGCTCAAAGGACTGATGGGAGCTGGCCGAAGAGTCACTCTCTGATAGATCCCATCCCATCCATGTGTGAGGCCTAGATTCACACCTCTGTTCCAATGTGACGTGGGGTGTAATTGAGGGGTCGGGTGGCCTAGGGAGGCAGTAGGCAGTAGGGCCTTCAGTGGAGGCTGGTAGTGGACATCTCACCCACATGCACTGTAAGCGATAAGGAACTGGTCCTTCTTGAGAAGGGTTGATAAGACGCCCCTTCCACCTCCACTTTCACCCGAACATCATCTTGACGGGCACATCAATGACATTGGCGGATCTGCCACTACCACGCCTCAGCCTGTCAGGAACCAAACCAAACAGCCCGCATTTCTAGCTCAACCGGAGATCAAAGGTTTCTTTTTCGTACCGGGCGACTGGTTAGGGAGGCATGATTGACACATCCAGAACACGCGGTTATAGCGCGCGCGCCTGGTTCTCGACTTTGTTGACCTCGATAGTTCCTTGATAAATGACGAGAGCAAGCCTTTGAAGGAACAAGGTCTATCCGATTTGCGCGGGGTTTAGTTCATGCGCTGGTCAGAGAGTGAATGGGAGGGTACAAATCCGGAGGTTACAGCGCGCCTCAGTTACACCTCGAATCGGTTTTCGATTCGATACCTTGCCTTGTCATCCACCATCATAACAGGTTTCCATGATACTGGACAGGCTACTCGGCTATCTTGAAAGGCCCTCATGATGACGACTGAATCTTCGATCTTATGCAGTCCTTATTGACTCGATACCTGTCATCATTCATCCATTCCTCTCAAGGCTGAATAAATCGTGCCCCCATCCATCCGGCCAAGCTAAGCCACATGATTCTACGCCGTGATCATGGGTCAGGTGAGCTATGCCATTTATGCCATCAGCATGGTCGTGCCTCTCTAATGACCAGGGGGCGACACGCTGATATCCCAGATTTAGCACTCAAAAGCAAGGGACGGTGAACCTTGGCTTAGCTCAAGAAACACTGCGCTGCTACAGTGAGGATAAGATTGGCACCTGAATGGCCCTGGGCGTGTCATTAATGTTTCCACCCTAGGTTCTCCCTGCCAGAGCTCCCGTTAATCGGCGCGTGTTGATCCCAGCTTTACCATTCGACAACGGTATTCTTCGGCATTTGTCGATTCTACTCCACAAAAGCCAACATCTCCCACGAGCCTTTGATGACGTACCCTGTTGGGTGAAGCTGTTTACAGTTGCTCATTGAGCTAATGGCTATGCACAAATTCACTTTTGCTTGCTTGTTTTGGTTGTTTCGTCATCTTTCCAGGACATGACTTTCACAGAAGATGTCCATCCGTCTGCAGCCAGACGCGGTATTTGCTAAATTTCCACTGTCCGTCAACCTTCCTGACAACTGCATGTGCCGACCAAGCTGCCTCCTTGAGCCGTCCATCTGTCGTGGTAACGCTCACTTCTCCTAGAATCATACACTCATTTGAGTCGGAGAATCGTCCAGGAAAAACTTTGAGAACTGTGTGTTTGCGCTCTTTGATGTGCTTCCACATCCGACTTCGGAATTCAGCGAGGTCTGTCTAGCTTATCAGTCCATTGTCCCCCAACAGTTTATAAGTGGTGATGAATGCATCCATATACCTTTTGAGCCGCGCGCCTTGTCGGCGCCAATCTGCACGCTTGCGTCTTCTGTGAAAGAGTCCACCCAACGCTGGTTTTCTTCAGGATTGTCTGAGATGCGATAGAAGTCAATCGCAAATTGCTGAAGCTCTTTGTCCTGCCATTCGTCTTGGGTGGCGTAGAGAGGAACGTAGTTCTCGGGAGCGTTCTGAGCCATGATGAATATGTATTGCGATTGTTGTTTCAGAAGTTTTGGAATGAATGATGGTCAAGGGCGAGAAATCAGCTCTTTTATGATTTCTATCCTTGGGGAGATATATGGAGAGCATGATGCAATTGTTCTCCATCTGAGTGGATCATCATGACTTAGTATCGAACTTACTTCGGAAACTTACAGTAATAGCTCCCCTCCAATTCTTTCTGGAAGGAAATGAAGTTGTTCTTCTGTCCTTCTTCGGAGATTTTTCGACTGGGCAGGATGATAAGGTTGAGATGTCATGATAAGCTGGCAAGTGCGATTGAATGATTGTCATCAAGCTTCGATGCACGATTACGGCAAGAACAATCTACATATTCTATAACTTGTATCCTACCAATCAACGGTAAGCTTAAAGCGCAGTCTCACAATTGTATAGCTGCCTCAGTATCTTAAGCTACCTTGTTGTGAATGAGCCATATGTACTTCTTCCTCAGATTGCTGATCCTCGGGAGTTTAAGAATTGCGAAAAATATATATCTATTTCTTATGATGATTTATACAATCGAGGCCCTTTCGCATAGCAGGCATCGAGGCGGTATAGCTGTTACGCTGTTAGCAAGAGGGATCAGAAG
>PVQA01001493.1:0-29759 GCA_002980515.1 Fusarium burgessii | reverse complement strand
GACTTATATAGAGATATACGGATCCAAGAGTTATATCTTGACTCGTGCAATCGCTGCCAATAACATGTCGGTGGGGATATCCCCACGCTGCCTATCATGAGATAAGACATGATCTGAGTACTAGATCAGTTAAAGAAAACCCTTTCTTAGAGCGTAGACACTATCAAAAGAGGTTTAATCCAACAGTTCCTACTTCAATTGGCAGAGATAATTGACAAGGGTCCAAGAAACTAATCCCCACGTTCTATATGATAGATGATAAGGTTCATGCTGACAAGGCTCTCGTGCATATACCTCATATCTCAAGATAGAAGTGTCACCCGTATAATGTAGCAAGCCACGTTTTTTTCGCGAAATTTGTAGGTACCTGCCGGTTCAACAAGGTTGCAATCCGGCAGAGGTATGTTGCAATTGACGACCAGATACAGACAAAGATAACCGATATATCGGGCCACTCATGATTCAACGCATCGGGAGTCTTATCTTCCGGATGCCTAGGCGAGGTTTTGAGTTTTATTGTGGGAATAATGGGCGTTTCAAAACACATGCATGGCTAACGGTAGATGTTCAATGATCAATACTACGTTGGACCTGGCTGGTCGGTTCTGCATGTACTGATCCGGCCGGGCCTTTTCCCCGGTGGATTCCATTAGTGAAGGATCGGAACCCGGAACTACTCGGAACTAATATTGGAGATAAGCAAGAAGAAACTATCAAGGTCATTTCTCCCTCTGATTGGACTGATTGGACATGATTGCGATATCCTTGGTAAGAAAATACCGATCTTATCATTCTAGAACTGAAAGACTACGGTATTAGCGGTAATATACCGCATGGCATATCGTGTTATCTTAAGCTTGAATGTAATTCATTATAGCTCCCTTCGCTACCGAGAGTATTGAGTGTTCCGACCCCACACAAACGATCTTCATTATGGAGCCCTAGAGGATCAGGTCTCCAATGCTTCTATTGGCTATACCGTATTAAAGTCAGCTATCATTTGTCCACTGCAGGTTTGGACCCCGCATGTCACCCGAGACCGGGACCAGGGAGGTGGGACAACAAGTCATGATGCAAGCTAGAATAGTTCATTCAACATTATGATATGTCCATCAGACATGGTTACTTCATAAAAGGAACCGTTAAAAAAAGCCACTTTTCTAACCGAGGGGTAATTTCATCAAGTGACCAGTAAACGCTGCAGAAAAAAAGCAGGGGATCTGGAGGCGACGATATTGCTCCATAGCCTCCATTTCTCCCAGTCACTACAGCCCAGGCACTAAAGTCAGAACGTACGATTGTGACAAACTGCAGTTTTTTGTCTGGAACTCCTCTAATTATAGTTACGGAAAGGCAAGATGCCGAAATTCATGCTGTAGATTGAGTAGGTAATAGAAACAGCCGTAGTGTAGTTTACAGCTAGAAAACCCCGCGGCCACTGACTCGGGGAAACAGTGACATAACTGAATTGCGTTTACTCCCATCTTCGCTTGCTTGCGGACTCGATAATGACATAACTGTAGGATCAGTTGACCTGCTTGTGCTTAGCCAGGTTAGCCAGGGCTAGAGTGATTGTGCAGGTCTAATCTTGGTACACAATAGACTGTTTCTGTCTCGTAATTAAAACTAACAAAGTTTAAATGCTATCTCTTAACTATCAGTATCTATCTTCTTATCAATTGACTGCTTTACTCGGCTTAACCGGATGTTGACTTTTAAGGATTAGCTACTATCTGTATCTTTATGCTTATGAATAATCTTTCGCGGAAAGCCGGAAACATTGATTGAAGATCGGAAACCTTAAATGTGCCGCACTAACGAACGAAAGGCGGGGTACTTGGGCAAGTCAAGACTGATCAGTGACATACAACAAGCTGCCCAGAGGGTTTTCTAGAAGGTATTTAGTTCAAATGCCTGCAAAAACAATGCAATTTAAGGGGCATATAAAAACTATAATTCCTCTACCATTTTCTGTTATTCTTTGTATATCTTCTAAAACCCAAGTCTTGCAGTAGAGCTTTATATCAGCCTGGTGATCTGGACCCTTATAGGGTAGCTAGAAGAACTTTGGTATTGCAAAACGGTGCTGTCGAAAGTCGGGATTAATATTTATCCGATCCTGTGATTCATCACGTGCACAGTTATCTCTTGTCCTGTCTAGTTCGTGCTTCTTCAATCAACAAACAATTCACATCTCGTCAGTTGTCAACTCCAATAACGAAGATGGACCTAGATATTGAGCTGAACCAATTTATCTACCATTTGCATTGAGCGGAACAACATGTACCAGTTGAATAAAGTTGTAGTCTATACAGAACAAGAAAAGAACAACTTTAAGCTGTCTGCCGCGATTGAAATATAAAACCCAATTGCCTCTAGCATGCCTCTTTTTTTCTTTTTTTCTTCTTTTTTTTTTTTTTTCCAACAGCAAGGACTCCAGATGGTCTCATTTTTCAGATCAACCAATTATTTTGGTGATTTTCTGAAAGAACACATAAATTCAATTTGAAGAATGACTCTCAATCGATGACATTGCGTAAAGTACTCTGAGACAGTTCTCCCTTGGCATAACGCCAGTTCACGTTAAGAATGTAAAAGCCACTGTCACGCTCGCAATATCACTGGCAGGTTGCAGAAGCTTAGTTGGGCCTCAAACATGTCTTGCTTTTAAATGAAGTTTACATTATGTTAATAAATTACCTTACCTTCTCCAGAGTGTTTAAATCTAAGCACCGTCTCTCCATCCACTGGCATTGCCTTTCCATCTTTATATACTCCTTCGACCGTGACTTATAAACCTCCTTGCAACCCTTCCGTCCTCATCATTATGATATTCATCACGGTCCTTATGGCCTGCGCGGCGAGCTTAGTATCTGCCCGGTATATCAAGACACCCGAAGAAATTAAAGCTTGTCACAATCGAGCGGCTGCGATACAAGATGCACAAATGGCAGGATGCACCAATATCACGCCTTATGGAATCAGTGGAACGCTATGCAACGTCTTTGGCTGCAACTGTGACTGGGGTTGCATTGAAAGTGACGGGAGTTTTGACAAATGGATACCACATAAGTGCCCGGACAGACTAGGAGTAAGTTGGCTTTCCAGCTTTTTAACCAATGTTTATAGTCCGCTGACATGACATGATTGCAGAGCGATGTGTGTGGCCAAGGCGAGGTTGTCATATCTAAAATATACAGAGAGGAATTTCTGTAGAAATGACCTGTTAGGCCAAACAACTTTACTGAAAGGAAAAAACAGTACAAATTCTTTATTTATCACTTAATGTAAGGTACGGAATGCTAGCAGACATGCTGAGGCATGATAATTGTGGAGGTGGAGTCACGCTATGGTATTACCGAAAATTAACATTCTATTAATATAGCGACTTGTCTTAGATTAGGTTTTGACTTTATAACAAGTGCATATCCCGTGAAAAGCAGGTGACGTCTATCTCTAGTGCGAATACAGTTAAGCTGGTGCAGGTTGAGAGGCCAAAGGTAGCTCGGTTGCATGTATCCGGAAATACTAGCTGTCAATGGACTGTGTTGCATTCTTGACGTTTGTGTTGGGTCCTAGAGCTTCCTTCAATACCTGAACCTTGTACACCTTCAATGGTGAAGAGAGTTCAGTAAGGGCGCAAATGAAGTTGTTCAGTGCAGAATACTGTTTGGCAAGGCAATAAATACACATCGCCAACACCACAATGAATCAGGGATGTATGCATAACACGGCGCGAATTGCTGAGTTCATGACGCACAGTGAACAGCTTGAGAGCCTACAATCTTTCTTCGTCATCAACTTGGTGTCAACATCCCTTCATCAAATCGTACATTACCCTGAATAGACACTAGCATCAACCACTCTCTGTAGATTGTAACTACTTATAATCTTTATTATGAGCCTATATATAACCCTGAATAGCAGATCTTTTCGTAGCTTCCACTCCCAGATTTGAAGTATAAAGTCTTGCAATTGCCTCCATTTCCCCATTAAACCAGAACAGAACTTGCAAGTAATATCTAACCATTAGAATAACAACTCTCGCTCAATATATACAATATCAACTATGGATGTTATGATTGCAAATCCTGGGACCAAAGCACAACTACGTGCTTCCTTGGACCGCTACGCCACCTTCACGCGACAATCCGAGCAATTCAGGGTATGGCTCAGACGCCTAAGTAGCATGATGTCTTCACTCCAAAGCCTTTCCGGCGGGGTAGGACCCCATACACCTATTGGAAATGAGATAAATCAACTCAGCTATGCGATATCAGTGAAGATATCAGAAATGGAACAACTTATGCACGTGCTGGATGGGAAGTGGGAGCGTATTGACCCAAACCTCTCGGTAATTCATGGTTATCTTAACACTCCTGATGGACAGCAGGTTTCTGGTTCTAGGGCGGCGCGACATGCGATTTCAATCATGGAAGGGTTTGATGCTCAGTATAGCCGGCTTACTCATTTACGGACTGCTTCTATGGAGTTTTTGCAGCATGCTGAGCGGTATTCACGGATGAATCTTAGTAGATAGTCACCGAAATAGTGGAAAGGAATAGTTCCATGCTCGGAATTTCTTATCATGATCAATTACCTAATGATTGATGTATCCAATTGAGTGACACTAAGTTAGATTCTTACGAGTTTAGACTTATCACCATTTCTTCTCTTACGATAAGGCAGCTAAGGAAAGATAAAAGGAGCCATTATCCTTTAGTGATGGAGTATACAGATGCTCATATGTTCCTTTGTAATGTCACTTGAAATGTCTAGAAACGTAGTTGTAATAGAATACAGCTGAAAACGAGGAGGATTATTAGGCTGTTTCCTGACAGTTTCGGTATGATCATGATATCTTCAAAGAGAACCGTAAAAATAGATCCTCTGCATAAATCGACCTCCCTCAGTTTCTCACCAAAAAAAATATCTCTCTCAGCTCGGAATCACTTACCGACTTGTTTGCTACTTCACAAGTGCCAGACCCAGTCGCCTATACAACCTCATACGCAATCAGCGACAACTACAATTTGGACCAGAACTTATTCATCATGTCGTACCGAGAAAGAGAGACTCCTGACAGCCCAGTGTCGACGAGCTGGTCCATGTGGAGCGAAAGCGAGCCTAGCACTCCCATAGCTCCAGGACCCTCACGGGACGCACATCAACTATTGATGGAGGGGTTATCAATCACCTTGTCAAAGCGCTTTCGCACAGAGAGGTCATCAAGATGAAAGATCGCTTCGATAACACGATCTCTCGCGACGAGCTGGATCAGATCAAACAGCAGCTAAAGAACGATGTAACTCGTGAAGAGGTAGAGAAGATTAAAAGGCGCCTGAAAACCATGGTCCTGCGCGAAGAGGTTCACGATATTAAGAAGCGTCTTGATAACACTGTCTCTCGTGTAGAGGCAGAGGGGATCAAGGAACGTCTTAGCAGACTGGAGGGCCACAATGGCAAGATTGGCTTCTTCAGTTGACTGAGATACATGAGGCTAGCCAAATGACGCGCAAAAAGGGAAAGGAGTTTGATATATCATATTTCACCAGGCCTGCTAACTTGGAAAACGCCTCTCGGTCTTCTACTGCCCGGGGTAACAAGGCAATGATAAAGGCTCTAGTGAGATCGTTCGCTGAAGCCAAACATATGCGAAATGCTGAATTGGTAAAAGAGACGCTATCCAAACCATTCGTCAGGCCCGCTCCTAAATTTATAAAGATACTGACTGATATCAGCGTTCCCAAGTCCCCCATCCTCTCTTTCTGGTATTGCCGGAGACTTCGACGGAAAAAAAAAACAGGCCAGCACTAAGTATTCTGCATCCGGGTCTCTTGCCTCAAAGGGCGATAATGAGGAAGAGGACAATTTTGTCTCTGGGAAGGGGGATGGATACGAGACAAGACCTTGATTGCATTTGAAGATATATTGCCAGAGGCGTTCAATAGTGATGATATCGAGAAATCTTTCGCCAAGCTCCTCAAGGCCCGACGCTTGAGAAATGCTAACAAGGCAGAAGAGACACTATATGCGGCTTAGATCCCTGAGTAACAGGTAGTGTAGTATAGTTCATAACAACCTATTATATATCAAAGCCACATGGTGATAACAAGGTTACTACCACTCTGGGGAAACCCCTCTAAACACCGACTCTAGATATGTGTGACACTCATCCCTCTCCTTTGTCAAAGGAACTGCGGTTACAATTTGGGTCTTTCCCTCAAGTGTCTTCTTGAATCCCATCGGTAGCTGTCCAAAAAACACCCACTCAAGCCGAGGCAAGATTTTTGCATGCATCTCAGCTTGATCAAGCATACGGTTACGATGAGCTCTCTCCCATATCTCACTGAGAGGCTGAAACGCGGGTTCATGCTCTCCATCCGCAGACCCAGTGTCTTGGTCTTTATCGAGCTCTGGTCGCGCTTCTGCATCCTCCTCCTCCTTCTGTCCTGCAAAGCGAAACGTATAGTATCGCTCGGGATCGACTGGAATAGAAACGGAATATGTATCCCGGACCAGTGCCAGCTTTTTCAGGGCTTTGAGTTGGCCTAGATGACGACGAAGTTTGTCATGATCGGCAACCCACTGATGTCGCCATCCAAACCGGAGTCCAGCACAAAGGCTTAGTTGCTCCAGAGAAGTAATCTGCCCAATTACTTTCAGGGAGGCCGCAGGAATTTCAACTCTGCGAGCCTCTTGAAGAGATCCTCCTCCCCATGCCAAAGATAAAGATCTGAGGTTACTGAAATCGGGGCTGTTGAGCACAGGGATAATACAATCGTCGAGATGTGCTTTGCCCCCGCGAGCCGTATCAGCCTCATGAACGTAAAGTTTGTGAATTCCGTAGTGCTGAGCGATGAAATTGGCGATGCGTTCACAAGCTAGGGCCTCTTGCGGCAGACGAGGAATGACGAAACTTTCAAGTCCTCGCAGAGGCTCACAAGTTAGAGTTGCAGCATCAGTCAATAGATTTCCTGATATCTCAAGAGACTGGAGAGGCGTAGCAAGAAAGGAGGCAATAGCAGCACGGTCCAGTTTGAACTGCTCCAGCTTCAAGTGTTTCAGTCGGGGGAATGAGATGCCTGTCTTTCCGATTGAGACGGGAAATCTCTTGCTGCCGCGGCTATCAGTATAATGCCAAAAAAGAGACTCAAGAGTTGGCGAGCACAGCTGGAATAGAGACGAAAAGAAGCCTGTGAGCGGGTGCTCAGTACATGTCTCGTAAAGATCGCCTCGATCCTTGACACCCAGATTGATGTTGAGGTTCAATGACATGATGGGCCATGTTGAAGGCGTTAGAGGCGGCGTTAGAGACCAGGGTTCGTCAATTGCTGGCCTATTTAACTGGACATGTTTGGCACTGGAACGAGTTATGTGGGTGAAAAAGGCCTTGTCCAGAGAATACCGATCTTTCCAAATCAGAGTCTCAAGATTTGGCATTGCAGCGATAGCCATGACTGAAGCATTTCGTATCATCTCATAATGTCTACTGGCTTCCTTGCGGAGCACATCTCGTTCGTCTGGATCGACTAATTCTGCATCGTCACCGAAAATTGACTCATAAAGAGCTCGATGAAACTGTACAACATGTAGCCGACGAGATGCAAAGGTAACCCGACGAATACATGCGCCAATAGTAGGTTTTTCAGAATGCTGTACTTGGTTGGTGCCAAGCGCTACAAAGAGTGACTGTGCTTGGGGACTGTAATCGAAGTGCACTTGGGCGAACTGGCAGCAGCGTGCCAGTTGCTGGCAATCACTGTTGACGAGCGCAAGAGAGGCTAGGCTTGGCTTATCGTCGCTTAACAAGTCCACGATATCAGCTAGAGTCTCGGCGGGGAGCTGAAGGAGCTTGCAGCTGGAAGCTCTTGGTCGGCCTCGCGTGACTGTGTCGAGAAGAAGAGAGCGGCGTGGATGGCTTTCTCTGCCAAACTGGTCAGGGCCAGTGTCAATGCCGCGAAACCCACCCATCATGAGATTGGAAACGTCATGGTCAAGATCGACAGACATTTTGATGGACGATAGTGTATTGCGGGTCAAAATGGGGAAGCCAAAAGATGGTGCTAAGAAAAGTTGGGAGATGGTCGAGCAGGGTCGGTGAAGCTAATTTTCAGCTGACATCATTATTCTTTCTTTGGGCCCACCAAAACCTTTAGTATAACCAATTAAAGCGCGTGGCTTGTTGATAATACGTTTCAACCCCTGATTGGTCCCCACTCAGCTTGTTAAGTAAGAGGTAGGGTAAGATGATCCGAGTAGTCTCAGGAATATATCATCATAGAATTACAAGAATCTGGATACTTTTAATCTTCCATCTATAATATGCCACCAATACGCATCTATACCCAGTTTCCTACACATAAACTCGGGGGCTAGTACAGAGTATTCTCATATGATTTTATGTAAGTTGTGCCAAAGCCAAGCCGGCTACTGGGCCGTTAAGTGGATTTCTGATCGCTTGGCATCTGTTGGTTGCACCATTCAGGCGAAAGCCCACAGAATTTCTCATGGGGTAAGCTAAGCGAAATTAACCGTACCACTTTGGCGCATATAACACGGGGACGTGGTGATACAAGTTACATGGTTTCTGCCCCCATTGCAAGCTTGTCATACGTACTTTTGTTGTTGACTGTAGCAATGAGCAACCATGTTGGGCTTCAATCGAATAGCGCAGCTGTACACAGTACTATTTTGTTTTCTGAGTTTATGCCTCGCGAAAGACGACGAAAAATATGACCCTTCGACTAATTATCGCCCTCGTAATGTCACAGGCCTCGGTAATTTCTATAGCTGGGTTGGATCGTGAGTTTTTCAGAATACCATGGGCTGAGAACTTGACTAAATGACTTCGCAATAGGTACTACAATGCGACGGCAGAAGTTGAGCTGAAACCTGTCTTTGGAGATGTTTGGAATTACACCCTCTCTCTTCCCGGTCTACCAGAAAAAGACAATTTGTGTTCTAAGCTGAAAAACTACACGCACACTGTTAAATACGACGCCATTCTGAGTATCCTTGAGCGGGGGCGATGGAATGCTGGGACTAACTCCGTCATCTTTTGGCTTACACTGATACCGCAATCGGTATCACCTTTCAATGTATCTTCTCTAGGTGCTGATTTTATGCGTCGCGATCCAATTCTTGAATTCCCCATCTTCTCTGTTGAGTAAGTTCACCATCAACACTATAAGCTTTTCAATAGCTAACCTCAAGCCAGCCCAACCCCCAATGGATTCTGGGAACCTAAAGACGGGGCAGGTCCTGATATCTTCAACTTCACGACGACTCAGACCAAATCTGGAGCCTACAATCTTAGTGCGACGATCAAACACGACAATCTGGGACATGACTCAGCATCGGGCAGACTCAATATCACTATGCCAGTATGCAATACCACTTATCTTAGGGGAGATTACGACGTCAGCGTGATGGACGACACGTGGTGGAATATTGAAGGCTGGGATGATTTCCGATACCCCAATGCCAGTGTCCAGTTCGACGATGAGACAGCAAATCTGACTCTTGATGCCGTCTTTACTTCGCGGCCTTTTGTATGGCCCAACGCAACTTATGGGTCAACGCCAACGATAGGTGAACCTGGTGCCCATGGCTTTATGCAGGTTCGCTTCTCTGGGGCTTTGGATGCATACCACTCAGATCTACTCAGCCTCAATGATTCCAAGCCTGTGTGGTTGCGTACAGTGGGTTTTGGGAACGATTCAAGGAATATTGGATATCAGAGTAGAGCTGACAAGCTGTCATTTGGCTTTACTAGTACTATTGTGGCTATTTTTACGTCCATCACTATGTTCTTATAAGTGTTATGAGCCACTTAGATAGTTTGTATAATAATGAGTTCATTGTATATCCAGGTACCGAATGCCATGCTAGCTTATATCCGGTAGCGGTTGGTTGAAATCGATCGAGGTCCCGTTTGTGTAGTCAAAGTTTGTAAAGAATTCCGTGCTAAAATCTGGAATGACAAGAAGTGGCCGTGTTAGCTTGTGAGTTATGCCATTTATTGGTAGGGTCTTACCAATATCCAACTGTGAAGACGGAACGTCTCCAGATCCATTATCCGAGAACCGAGGAGGCTGAGGCATCATAGCGCTTGACTCATGTTGTCGAGAGTCACTAGGTTCATGCTGGGGGTAACTGGCTGTTGAGGGCGGTTTCAAATTCACTTCTCTAGTTCCAATTTTGGGGATTGAAGTTGGGGTTGGAGGTGCTTGCGAATGTCTGGACCTGAGTTGCACAACTGGTTCACAGAAAACACCAGGACATTCGTCTTGTAGTCGCTTCTGGAGTGAGTTAGGAACCTTGATACTGTTCTCGACAAGCCGCTCGAGCAAAGTCTCAATAATGTTCTCGAGGCTGCTTATTCTTTTCTCGTGTTTCTCTTCTTGCTGAGAAATCTTATCGTTGGCAGACTTCAACTCGTTTTCCAAAGCGCTTCGTTGTCTGTCTCTCTCATCCAGATCTCGTAGCAGAGCATTGCAAATGTCGATACCTCGTGGGCGCGATTGCTGCTTACATGGTCGTCGTGTTGTATTATGCTCAAAACCAACACCAGTGTAGAAGCCTGGTTCCGGCGAGTCCTGTCCTGGGTTGATGACACTCCAGATGAAAGACCATCTGACCTCATTTGGAAGTGATTGCCACGAGGGACAGCATTCTGTCCGGCGGTGATGTGGCATTTCATCGTTGGCAATACCAGAACAGGTGGTGCCAATGCAACGAGGCTCACAAGTCTCCGATTTATGCCGCTTCCGCACATTTTCTGGCTTTCTCTCGTCCTCTGGGACATGGACCTGCGTACAGCAGTCTTTACAAATGACGATGCGATGTCTTGCTTCAAGTGATCTCAGGAGCTCCGAAATTGTCGCATTAGTACCTTGGCATTTTTGCGGTTGTTGCACAGGGCAAGGCATCTGCATACGACCTTGCAAAGCCGCCATGGCGTCTGAATTTGATGGATTCTGCTCCTGGCGAGGCTGCTTCCGCGAAGGCTCATCTCCATGATCTTCTTGAGACGATCCAGACCTTGTCGGGGGGGAGCGCTTGGAGTTTCTTTCGACTCCAAGGGCACTAGTCGTCGTCGTCCCGCTCTTTGGGGAAGCATCCGTTCCAGATCCATCGGTAAGAGGTGTCGAAGAACCTGTGCTCTGCATAGGACTCTCGACTGCTGAAGGCTCATCGAAACTGGGGTCATCATTCTGGTAGCTCAGAGCCTGGAATAGCCCCATGATGAGAGCTCTCAAATTCTTTGAGGCTTCCCCTGGAACCAAGTCTGGTGGCATATCTGTAATAATGCAGGAATCAAAGCTGGGGCTCTGAATCGACGACAATGGAGACTGAGTGAAAGATCCGTCTTTTGTCGCAATGACCCACTCCATCATATCTTTGTGCTCTTCAAGGTTTTTCACGTCACCTTCAGGAAGTTCATCCGGGCTCTCCGATTTCTTAACATGACTATTGATAACGTTTCTCGAGGATAGCGAAGAGCTTGTCTCGAGCTTGCCGAGTCTTTGACCAACGTCGAGAGTATCAACTGTTGGGTCTGCAAAAATGGTGACTGGAGACTGCCTAGATGCGTCAAGTAATGGTTTGCCGTTACAAGCCGGAATAGTGGCTGGATCCGGTATGCATTGCTTCGTCTCTGGGATTTTGTTGCAGCCGGCTTCGTGCCATCTGGAGAACGGCGGTAGTGCTGGTGCCAAAGGCACGCCTGGCCACGATTTCGGAGGTTCGGGTAGAATTCTGGCCCAATAACTTTCACTGGAAGATTTCACCTCCAGTGAGTTGGATTGTTTCTGTGATGCATTGGAGTAGTCCACTTGAGGCCGTTGCATGTTGGTGTCTGATCTTGTTCGAGGGGACAAACTCGAGTACAGTAAGGGAGTCCCAAACATTGGCCCTTGAGCGTCCGCCAGCGGGTCCTCCATCCCCGGTGAAGTCCAGTAACCACTGTCCCGATCCGACGGCATCTGTAATATTGTGGCATTGAAATTCAACGGCGGCGCTCGCTTGGCTAAATTTGAAGATGGGCCGACTTCTTGGGCAAGAATGGATTCATTCAACTTCCTGCAAGAATAAGTGAGTTGTCAAAGCCACTTGTTGTCTAGAGTAAATAATGAATGAAAGGAGGGCTGCGAGAAGCGAACCAGCATACCGGATGTGTTCTTGGAGAGCGCACTTCCTCAAATGTTCTTGGAGAGAGCACTTCTTCAAATGTTTATTAGGATTACATGTAAAAGGTTCATCTTGTAGAGTTGCTCGTACGTCTTTCATGGTTGTCGTTTTAACGCTTTAGCCCTTTTTGTTTCGAGGAAGATAAAAGATTAGAAAAATGATTCTATTTGGGGGGTAGGGTATGTCAGCACTAAGTAGGTGGTCTGATCTCTCTGTCGTTTGACAGTGCTTACAGCCATCTATCGATAAGATAAGCATTGAAATTCATTGTTGGACTAATCAGAGCCTTTAAATTGCTGACTTAGCTGCATTTTCAGCTGGCTATACCGTATCGTCAAGAATATTGCACAGTGATTCTACCTGTCTACCCCAGAAAGCCCTTCAGCCTAAATACATCCCTGAGAATACAAGAAGGCAGATTGGATATACCTGTAGAGTATATACAGCTGGTATCAGGGCTGCCTACCTAAACAATATCTTAGGATGGGATTAATAGCCGGCTTGGAGGGGGGTGGTAGGTTAGTGGAAAAGTGACTGCTAATTATAATAGTACTTTAACTACCATACATATTGTATGGAAGGTGTAAGTACTCCCTTATCGAAGTAGCCTAATTGGCTGAAATCCATGCCCAGTACACACAATCTGCCTTGTCGTATCAATGGATAACAATTTGTGACAATTTGTGATAGTAAAAACAATTTGTTTCGCCCCCAAATCTAATGCCGCTATAACCAGCCTAGAGCATAACCTTCTGCCGAAATCCATCAATCCGATAGAGGAAACATAATTGAGAGCCACAAATTGCTGACAATAGAACAATTTGAAAGATTTCACTGATATGTTTTGTTCCTGACTTAGAACCGGCGGTGTGTAAGACAACATTTTGTCAGTATTAGTGGTCTGGCGATGGCAAAATGCTAGCAGGTTGCAAAATGCATGAAAGAAGCTTTTCAGTTCAATTGTTTCGGAGCGATCAAAGATAAAAGCCTAGAGATTCGCAGTCCAAGAGGAGGGAATAGCTTGACAGCCATATGATTATCTTCTTACAGACATGGATGTCAACGCAAACTACACAAACATAATACGACTTTTGCCGCTAACCGCTAATGTCAGCCCTACGGCTGGATCTGTCGAAAATATCCATCCAATGCCCACTCCAGATATCTGGGTTGGATTTCTCAAACGAGGGCGTAGCTTCCTCGATACTTCACCTCGTATGCCAGACACCGAGGAACAGATAAAAGCCCTGCAGGATTATCACCGAGAAAAGTTCACTCCTTTTGAGCGATCCATCCTAAAGTGGATTTTGTGTCAGAGCCCTATCGTGCTTATAGGAGAGCTTGGTGGAGTCAGTCATTCTCGTCGAACATGTGTAGTCAAGATCTGAGTTGTCGTGGGCATATACATGCTTTCAGCCACAGGTCTCAACTGCAAGTAATTAAGAGCGTACTGACAAAAATGACTAGACTCAATCAAACGACCTGGAAAGACAATTATTCCCACGAGAAGTACAATTCGAAAGGCTTGAAAAATCTCAGCTTCTTACCAGGGGCTTCTTCCATCCCCAATCTCTTCGTGAGAATGCAAGGCTTTTCCATGAACGCAACTACTTCAATGTCCGAGCTACAAACGGCTTAAATATGCGGAAGGTCCTTTGTGTTGGTTATGAGGTTGAAAAAGCAAAGCTTATTGGCCCTTTGATGGTTTCCCTATGTTTATCCTTTGTCGCAATGGCTGTTGCAGATGCCGTCACGAAGAGCATATCTACTGGAGTTGCAATTGGTAGCATTGTCGAGGCTACTCTTGTTTTGGTTTGGTCGTATATTATGTGGTATCTTAAGTAGAAACATTAAATCCGCTGCAATATGTCCGCTTCATTATCAAACCAAGACATGGTAGAACTACCCTGGCAGTTCATGCAGAATCTTTGGCTGTATCGGTCGCGCATCTGACTCCACCAAGACATGGTCCGGACCTGCATCCGCTTCCACTGAGCCATACTTCGGAGGAGCTTTATCCCCTTCATCCACGGGGCTCGAGTTTGTATCCTGTCGAGCTCGTTTCTTTCGGCTAATGCACCGCCACCCTAGACCTAATAAGATAACAAGAGCAGCAACTCCTCCGACTACTCCACCAGCTATAGCTCCCACGGAGGGTTCACTTGATTTGTCGGGAGGAGCTACGAGTGAAAAGCGATCTGCATTCTTGCGTTCACAGCAATCATCCGTCTCTGGATCCATATTGCAGCACCAGTCGTTCGACGCACACTCTTTGATTTGCATCGTGGTCTTGTTTGCTTCTATCGATTTAGTTAGCTGACCGTCGACAGTACCTAAACTAGGAGACTAACTTGATAGACAAACACTTTGGCATTCACTCCAATCTTGGCTTGTACAACCACCTCTGTAGTAGTCATCGCCTTCGTAGTTGTACTCTTCGATACCGTAGCACAAGCCGCCTGTAAAACATTGATCACCTGCGTGGCAGCATGTTGACATTGTGTTGCTAGAGTTACATGGCTTTAATCCACCAGGGTATTGACGTGCTCTACCCCCACTTGGAAGGTAACAGGTTCGACTCGTTTGAGCCAATGTCCAGCTAAATAGAGATGGTGACAAAAGGGAATTAATGACCTTCATCGTAAGAGACCGCTGATAGGATGGATATAAAACACACTAGGGAGTGCTCAAGTACGTGCAACAGTATGGTATGGAGAAGATGCAGAAAGGAAGCTCAAGCAAAGGGACAGACGTTGACTTTCAAGTCAAGTTGACATGGTTCTACAATGCTATCACTGATCCTACAGAGCAAGAATGACATCAATATGGTCTTGCATCCAAGGTCAGATACAACCAACAAATATCAAATGCTAAGTGACGTCAATCGCTTCTCTTGGCTGTTGATCCATCTAAGTCATGATTCGTCGACTGTATCATGGAAATGCCCCCCACAGAGCTGAAGTGAATGAATCAAGTATTCTCCGTAAAAGTCTGCCCCGAAATAGTCTGATGCCGCTTGAGATGTCCCAATCATCTTTTGTTTTCAAGAGTAGACCTTGAAGGATTTGGGGGCCGGGACTCCCCCCTTGGGCCAAGTAGCCGAATTGGATCCAGTCAGGTCTAATGACGCAAGGATTTCCTCCTGTTGTTACATTCTGGCTGGAACACGCAGCTCTATCACAGAATAGTGTGCAGTAAACGAAAATAGGATCTGCTGCCAAGGTCAATCGATCCTTTATACGGTCTCTTCAATTATATGAAGCAGCCAATTCTTTATAATCAGTTTAAAAGATCGCCCCATACTATTGGTGCTCCTTATCTCTAATTGTAGAAGGATGATGAGACTTGGAGGGAAATGTTTGAGAAGAGGATAGATATAGTTTCTTCCACGGGCGATCAAAGCGCTGAATGCCAAGATAGCTTCGCATGCGGCGCAAGTGATATTTACCATAGTGAATGCTTGCCTTGCGTTTAGAATGCGATTGAGGAAGTACTGGCCTTGCCTCCAGCTGCTTTATAAAGACCTGAATATCACTTCTAGGTAGCAATACACTGAAAAACCACGAGTTTACCATCTGGAAACATGATTTGCAATTTTGCATATCTGCCGTATCCGGGACCTTTCTACATGCCACGGAGTGACCATCATATGAAATAGGGTGAGCCGGCAGGGATACAGGCTGGAGCTATTGGCTACAACAGCTGCAGATCATCTCAGTGGCTCCCAATATGATAACACTACTGTATATTAACCGCCTAACGATCCGAAAGCGGGATAAAGCAAGGGCCGTGGTTTCAATAAATCAAACTCCGTGGCTTACAAGACATACAAGTAGGTATCCAAACTCTCCACAAACTCCAACAAGGCCTTTGAGTCCTGAGCACCAATCCACATTGCCGTTCTATTAGCAATCCACAATGCCACCATGACCATATCCTTCTCCTCAATCCACACAGACTGTTTCCCATCCTTCATGACTACATCTTGAAGTTCCAACAACCAGGTACTATACTCTCTCATCGAAGTCTTATCAGAGTACCACTTCAGCTGTTTTGTCTTATAAGTGTACTCCAGGACGCCACCGATGAGACGACGTCTTGTCTCGTGAAGCTTACGATGTATGGAGCTGTGTTTCCAGAGAATTTCTTGCTCCCATGGGGCAATGTGCCCGCTGATGCGATAATATCCTGCGCCAGCCTTTCGGTATTAGTGATTGTTTTCCCAGTTGTTGGGGTGTTTACCTCTTCATAATTGATATGGAAGCAGTCAAGTGTGTCGGTATCTAGGTACTCCATCACCATATGTGTGACAATCTCTTCAACAGAATCAGGGTACATGTCTCGATCCCGGGTATTATTCTGCAAGAAGGGTATCTCGTCGTTCTTGTGTTTCTCTTTCTGGAACCAGTATTCCGCTTCAACTTCCTTCAGAGTCATTTCAAGTTCCAAAATCTTCTCTCCTGCATGGACTTCATCTTCATCATCCAACTGGCATAATCTTGTGCAGGATCCCAAGGTCTTCTGTCGCAGTGTTTGATCCAGTATAAGAAGAACACCCAAAGAGAGTCGAAGAGGGACAAGATCATATGTCTCGAGGTAGACGGTCAGAAATTTGTCAAATGCCAGATGGTCTGCCAATTTCTGCTGGTAGAAACTTTTACTATGCTTCCAGTCGAAGATCTGAGAGTGTGACACCAGTTCGACTGACCGTCCGAAAGATGAATCACAGATTTCCTTCATCTTCAAGATACCAATAGTGTCTTTTAGTATTGACATCCAAAGCTTGTCTTTCCACATCAAGAATCCCCAGTCATCCCAATCAATTGTGAGTATAAGTCTAAGCGTTTTCTCAAAATCTTGTCTTCGGAATAGACAAAAGTATTCTCTCGAAGGATCCAAGTAACGAACCCACGGACCATCGATGCTCAAGCCATAGACTTCCAAAGGTCGCTCAGGCCTCTCTTGGACGCTTCTTCTATCTGAGCTATGCGCAGAACTCAGAAACTCAGCGGGATAGCCATGCTTGGTGTGTTTCTCCTCCATGTTGAGTGCATCAAGCATCCGTTTTGCCCGAGTCGCAGCATCAATTGGAAGAAACTGTAGGATTTGTGGTTCTGGAATGCCGAGACATTGCATTGCAATGCCAATGGAAACAGGAATATCATCAGATTCCTGCAGAGAGTATGCAGGCCAGGCTAGAACATGATCGACTTTGCGGCCCATCATCTCAAGATGGGGTTCAGGTGCTTCTAATGATATAACACTCTGTCGTCCATCGGCAGTCCTGCCACAAGGTATGAATCCATGAGCAAGCCAGAAGAGAGTCTGCAGGGAGGAATCTTCCCTCCTCTCATCGACACCTGCTTTAAATATCTCTTTCGCAATATGCGGCACAAACGAAAGAGCAGTTAAATAACTCCAAGAGCCCTTGTGTCGGCCAATCTGCTGCATCTTCCCAGTGATGCCATATAGCGTAGGCTGGGGAGTAGTTTCGAGAGTGATGGTTCCATAAGCGCTGCGTCGTACGGCCATTACAGTACCATCAGAATCTGCCTCGCTATCGGACCAGGATCTTGAACTATCCGAGCTTCTGCTAGACGACCCTCTTCTCCTGAGAGTTGAAGTAGAACGCATCTGTTTCGGTTTACTGCGGACCCATTCGAATGGCGGCTCGAAATCCTTTCTCCTTCCTTTTCTTGGTAAGGCAAAATGTCGAATTGATGCTCGTTCCCCATCGAAATTCCTCCTGATTCCCTTTCTCTGTAGGATCCCTTTGTCAACACGTTCCCCATACCGACCGAGAAGACTGAGAATCAAGATCCAATGCTTATTCACCACCAAAGCGGTTCGACTGTTGACGACTTCAAGGGTCCCTCCGGTTTTTCGGATACCCAGATCAACTGGTCCGTTACTAATCCCATCTCGTACTTGATATGATTCAATGAGTTCAGACATCTTGGCCCAGCCAGTATTCCACGGCAAGTAATCCCTCGCCTCGAAGCCCCAACGACCCAAAGCAGCACTGAGCGGAGGGATAAGAGGGGCTGTATCTGGCTCATTGGTGATGTATCCAGGCGCGAGATTTGGTACACGAATCCTTCTAAACACGCGTAGCCCTTTTGTCAGGCGAAACCCTCTTGAAACATATTTCTGTCGTTGGTCTTGAACTGCATTCATGGCTCGGTTTTTATCACTCATTGAGGCTTGAAGTGCAAGGAGCGGGCCGACTACACCGACAAGGGCAATAATCGCTACTCCAGCGGCGATCCAGGTGCCAATGTTGCTGGTGAGTTCCACTGGATCTGGGCCATTGCTGTCTGAGGAGGACATTGCGAGTAAAGATGCTCATGCACAATAATGTGATAATATCTGTCCTTTATGCAGAAGATCCATTCGAGCTAGAGATGGCTTATGGTATCACGTGCATCGGTCAACCCTTGTAATTATGTCTCATTCGTCTATCTTGACCAGGGTAAGACTGGCAACCATGTTTCATCTGTCTAACTGTGTAGGATACCTCGTGTTACAGCGACCATTGTATAGATATCCCCAAACCGTTTCTTCTCTCTAAACCTATTCACCAGTTTTCTTTTTCCGACTCCTCAGGTACCACCAAGTCCAGCAGCAAAACTCCGTCTATGTCTATTTGACGCCAGGTCTGAAAGCTGAGGCAATGTTGATACTGCATTTCTTCTGAGTTTTGTCATTGAACATTGCAATACCTTTGCTGTTAGCCCAAAGCTCAACAGATTGCTACACACAACAACACTTACATTCTAAATCTCTGCCAACAACTCGCATCTTCATAACAAATTTGATTGTGTAATGCCTTTTCCCATATCTACTGCCATCCGTGCGTCTGGGTGCCTCTTGGGGAGTGATCAAGCCTTTGTCTCGTAGGAACGAAAAGTCCACTTCAATAATCCCGACTTTCTCAGCCCCTGTTTGCAAAATCAGTTCAGAGAGTCCACTTATCAGGAGCTTATGCGTTACCGCTGTTTTTATCGTGGCTTTTCTTGTAGTGAGAGTCTGTTGAACGGTCCGAGACATAGAGTTTCTCGACGCAGATCAATCGATCTGTTGGATGGAAGTCGACAGTATGGATGCTGTCGAAATGGGTTTGCCAAACTGGAGGAACCTTTTCGCCCTGATAGCAAAATATCAGAACTAAAAGCGATAAACTCATGATTTACAAAGCCTTACCCGTTTGAGAACCCACAGGATAGTATGTCTGATATACCTTCCACCGTCATGCTTGTCGTAGGTATAGTTTTGCTTTTCATGCTCCGGGTAGGACATATAGGGCTCGTCGCGCAAAATGCCATAACTGGATTGCGCGATCCTTTCAGGTCCGTTTGCCATGTTCAACGCGCGGTAAACACCACCTGATGAGACAACGTTGACGATAGGGACAGAGGATCTTTGCATCTCAGGTTCAGTCAAAAGGGTATATATAGCAGGAATAGTAAGGCAAACCTTGCATCGGGCTGGACTAGCATGATATGGCAGTTGTTCTGCTGGGAGTAACCTGCTAACATCGTCTTGAGGAATCCTGCTAGAGAGCTAGAGGACCCGAAGCCTCCAATCAGAATGATTTTCTGGGAACAGACCACTGTTAGAGTCCTGTGATTATGAGCTGCATAGTTTAAATTCAAAGACTCTCACCTCAACTTGAACGCCAATCTTCAAGGCTTGATCCAGTTGGTCTCTCACAATCTCCCAAATTTCCCGAAAGCGCTTTATGAATATCTCTTTAAGCACATGTCTATTGTCCTGTTAGTTTAGGTCTAATAACTCCTACTTCAGAAGTGGGGTTAATAGTCATACCTAGGAACGGTAATGCAGCCTCCTTTGAATTTCTTTTCTGCGTTATCACGAAGCCCATGGATATGGATTTGCTTAGCCATCGGTTTAAAAACATCAAAGCTGCGCTTGATTCTCGGCTCAAACTGATTTATCATGATTTGTTCAACAATACTATGGATGGTCTCTATACCTTTTTCGTCTTCGAGGTATGTTTCATCCTTGAGCTTGTCTTTGAGCCATATCTTGAAGTCCTCGTTCAAGTAGCTGGAACCGCAGAGGCCGCCTGTTCACATGTAAGCCAGGTGACAAGTGTTGACATGGATGGGTATTACCGCCAGGAGGGACAACTTCGTGCTGTAATCGTACGGGCTCCTCATTAGTCACGCAATAGGTGTTTGCATCGACCGTGCCGCCACCTGCGTCTTGTTAGTCGAGAAAGGGTACAAGATTGGAGAAGCTATACCTGCATCGAGCAGGACGAAACTCTGACCAGACTAACAGAAGATTAATGTTGGACGTTCCAAGAGGCTATACAGTTCATACCATTATCTCAGACGAACCAATAAACTCTGCAGCTGCCTCTGGCTCCGACACGATAAAGAGGTTCTCAATGGTATTGTTTTCGATATCAACACCTTGGAATTTCGCTCTCTTCATAGCGACAGTGAGACAAGTCTGCATATCTCGGCAGGCTTTGGGCTTCCATATAGCAGGGACGCAAAGAACCATTTCTCTGCGATAGCTGTCATCGAAACCAAGACGGAGAAGCTCAGACTGCACGTGGTCCAAGAGGTAGGTGAGGTAGTCAGCGATGACGTGTAGTGGCCCATAGATTACTTTCTTCCTCTTGAGTCTACTCAATGTGCCACCCAAATCCTCTCGAATTATCAGGGTGTTTGGGCTATCATCAAGCAAAAGCTTGAACCGTGCAAGAGGAAGGTTGGTGGGATCACTGTGCGTGGCTGGCAGAGCCCACCGCTCGTGGACTTTGTAGCCCCAGTAAAACTGGTCAGGCATATCCATATCATCTTCAACATCTTCGTCTTCGCTCAGCGAGTCGAAGTCCACAAGGCCGCTACTGACAGTATCCTCGGTAGATTGTGACTCGGTGTGGTCAACAGGCTCAATCTTCATATCATTGTGAACGGGGATCAAAGCGTCGTGATCCCGGAAATGGGAATTCAACGGATAAATCACCTCGCTTGGTACCTCCGCAAGCATCTAATCACTTGCGAAATGTTCAGTAGCGCCTGGGTACTTTGTAATCGAACGGATTGACCGCTTGTCAATGTGCTCAGAGGGGCATCCTTCAGGTACCTCGACGTATGATACAGAAGAGTAGGTGGTGCCAAAATCGACCGCAATTATCAGTCTTTTTGGCAATGGTGGAGGGTTAGCATCATCCTGAAGGTAATTGCCAGAGCGATGAGGCATGTTAGCCGTGGTTGGTTCCCCAGACGACGACATGGGTGTAGGTTGTAATATAAAAGGATGAAGTTCTGGAGAGCGCAGAACATGGCGACAGCCTGCTCTCATCTCTCAGCTGTCTTCCAGGCAGCAAGGCAGAAAAGAAATTTCAATAGGCCGCGTTTCGCGACGCGCTGTCCAATAGTATCGTGTTGTTGGATGACGAGTTCAGTTGACCGGCCCATCATTGGCTCGTCAATTCATTTCGTTCGTCACCACCTATGGGATCCTTGAATATGTTTCAGCCATCTTCTCCGCGCGAGAACGGAAAGATAACTCACAACTTTCTCACAAACAAGATCAAATCATGCCGGGAAATAGGCACAAAAGGTCGAGACAGAAGCCAGGCTTCAAGAGAGGTGACGGCCCTGTCTGGACAAACACCCACCGTCTCGAACTCTGGGCGTTTCTTAATTGGTGCATACAACACAACAAAGATTTCGATACCCTGGTCATCGATCATCTCAAGAAGAGGACCAAGAAGAAATTCACCCTGAGCCAGATTCAAGAAAAGCTACGACGTGAATGGAGAGTACGCAGAGCATGCAGCGCGTTTTCTGATATCTACTCTCAAGGAACTGCTGGTCTTGAACCCTTTGGAGCTGAAGATCAAATCGAACTTGAGAAAATATTCTCGAGGCTCGAGAAAAGTCTTCCCCGGAGAGACCGTTTTCTCCGCAGCGCGTCTGCAGCTTGTGTCTTGCAGCCTCTTGCTTCGCCAGCCACCCCTACGCGTCGCCCTAGGCAGGCCAATGCGCCGTCTCCTCCCCAGCCTCATGAATTGAGAAACATCAACCAAACTCCAAGACGCTGGGTAAGTCACCAAGCGATCAAGGGCTACATGAGTCTATACTGACATTATATAGGTTAGAGCACAAACCTTGAGGCCAGAACGTCGAGAACCGGAAAGGCATCTCAATCAAGATGAGCCTGTACAAAAACACGACGTATGCGAGATTAGCAGTGATACCGGCAGCTCTTCGCTCGAATCAGCAAATAGCGTGGTCAATGTCGGACCGGATATCCCAGACTTGGAAGATAACGCGCCAGATGATACACAGGCGACGTTTATTGCATCCATGCAGACAGACATTCGCAATCTCAAAGCTGAACTGGTTAAGACGAGGGGACGTGAGATCACATTACTGAATCACATTTTCAAGCTTGAGAAAGAAAGGCGCCATCGAGAGGAGCGCGACAGAATCAAAGGTTCCGATATAACCATCTTGAAAAACAGCATGTTCAGATACAAGGTCCAAATTGAATCTCAAAATAATTTGATTGACGACTTTAAAGCGCTCGAAACAGACACGCTTGCGTTTCCGCGATCGTCATTTGAGAAAGATTGCAATGCGCTTTATGAAGATATTTCAACAGAAATAGCCAACTTTATTTGCAACCTGAGCATCAATGACGATCTTCCTGAGCAACAATCTGCATTCTCACCCTTATTAGACAGTTGGGCTAGGAAGGTGTTCGATGCTGATATGGGAGGCATCCTTGCACATGCCTATAAAGTCAATATTCCAAAGGCTAAGCTTGTTGCATCTGTTTTGACAGCAGGCATCTCTGAACTTGTCTTTGAGTCTGTATTCCCAGAGATACTAGCCGTTGAATCGCCGCTGTTTACCGAGTACAAAAGGATTATCAGATATTCAGGTCAGAATTTTCGCTTCATCAAACATTCCTTACTAATAAAGTATACTAGCTGGAAGAAAAATCGCACGAAATATCGACCTCTCTGGAAAGAAAAATGTTTTCTTTAACGCCAATATCAAGGAAGATGAGGTCTCTAAAAAGGCAAAGTGGCTATGCTCTACCATGTTGCAAAGTCTAGACTTATTCTTACCGTTGGAAAGTCGAGACATGATCGAACGCTCACCAGATAAGCTCTCGTCGGAAGAGGACTTGGCACTTTCTGCGCTAGAGAATGGTCTTTCAAAGGCATTGGCCATTAAATTGGAGCTCGAGCTCACGCTGAAGCGGTTCAAATACTTCTTCTTCAAGCCAGGAACTCTGTTTCATAGAGAGATGATGAAGTGTGATGATTTGGTATTACCTGCAGATGGAATCAAGCTCTGCATCTCTCCAGCATTATTCTTCCTTCCAGAGGGACACGAGGAGGAGTCGGACGATGACGAGTCTGAGGCTACTTCCCATGGAGGGTTGATGGAGGCGAGGTCTAATGAACTCGAGTCTCTTGTTCTTATTGTAAAAGCTAGAGTTCTACTTTAAATAAAGTTTAGATAGTATTTAGGGTTAGATTTATTTTACTTTACCTGAACCGAAATATATATATACATAATTATTCACAGGAATCCTAAACTAGTAAAAACTTTGACTAAATAATCTCATCTTCAATCACAGTCCTACAGCCAAGTCAAATCCGACTTCCCTCCCGGCAACATAACCCTCAAAGGCCATCCCTTAACTTCATGAATCTCCCCCACAATCTTATGCAACCACGTCGTAGCCAGAAGCGGAAAAACATACTCAAACCGTTCCCTCATAGCAATCTCAACACCAATATTCCAAGACTGTCTCGCCAGTTCCTCATTACCTAATGCAATATGCGCATGAGCCATGGATAAATGAACAATAGCTAGTGTCCACCCATGTCTAGATTTAAAGATCATTAGACTTTCTATCATTTGGCCAGCAAGTTGCCAATGCTGAAGAGCTTCGTGGTAGTTGAGGCGTTCATGTTGGATGCGCGCTGAGAGGATTAGACGACGCACGCGCAGGACTTGGTCGTTTAGATCGTCGAGTTCAGGCGGTTCGACGCTGATGAGTTCTTGAAGAACAGTAGTTGCGTCGTCGAGACGACCGAGGCCGATGTAACCTTCTGCTCTGGCCATGGATAATCTTCGGAACGGACGACCTTTTCTTACGGTCATACCGTTGAGTTCAACTTGGATGATCTCAAGAGCTTCTTCATACTCATGTAACTCGCAGTGAATTTCCGCTAGTCTTGTTACAATGAGTAGTTTGGTGTTGGCGCGTATCGGCATCGTTGAGTTGAGCCAAAGGTGTTGTTCCAAGGATGCTCTGGTTGTTTTAAAGTCTCCAATCGAATGGAAGAACTTGGCTGCTACGCCTTGAAGTCGTCTCGTAACCTCAATCTCAAAAGTCGAAAGTGGATGAATTCCTTCCCAGTTATAAATTGTCGAAGCAACATCCTTCTCATATCGATGGATCTTGTTTTCAATTTTCGAGATATGCAGTCTTCCTCGCAATGCGTTATCAGAGCGGGTATTTCCTTCATACTCGGCGGCCAAAAAGTCGACGATCAGAGCTTCTGATCTCTCAAAGTCTCCGTCAATTCGTGAAATGATACTGTCGAACAAGGTTACTGAGGCCTGGAAGTAGAATGACATGTTCTTTCGTAAAAGGGACTTTGCTCGTTCGACGGCGGCTAGACGGATTGAGAAGAGGTCGCGTTCACAGAAGAAGAGAAGAGCTTCAATGGCGCATGTTCGAAGGGATGATGGGAGCCGCTTTTGGTTTGTCGCCTTGTCGAGGAGGTTCCATATCGCTTTTTTGAGAGGCAATGCCCTATCATTGTTAGTCAACAGCAAAATATGGTTGGAGGGAGCATACCAATTGACTTTGCCTTCATAGCACGGTGGACACGCAAAACACAGTAGCTTCAGCGCGGTTGTGGCCCAATCTTCCATCGTCTGCGGTGTCAAGCGGTAGGCAAGCTCTTTTTGTGCCTCGGGCAGTATAGACCAAACAATCGTGCCATCCTCCAACGCCTGTTGGGTAACTTCAGGCCGTCGGCCCACTTCGGCAAGTCGGTCATCATCAGATAGCAGTGCGATGAGTTCAGAGTTAAATCCGAAGTCGGAGGCAGTTATACTTTGTATCTCTCCTTCATTGGTCCAGCGCCTCATGGGTATTTTGACGCTTTTTAGTAGATCGACTGGGATATCGTTGCCGCCAAGAGCGAGCAGGAGAAGGAGACCCTGCTCAGATGGCGATATGCAGTCTCCATATTCGAGGAGTAAGTTTCGATGTGATAGGGCTAGTGATGGATCTAGTGCTTGTTAGCACGGGCCTGACACGGGTATAATAGTACTCACCATCGAGTTGATCGGTGATGAGACGCTGGACAAACAGGTTCAGGTCAGGTGCATCAGAGCCAAGGTTCTGAATGTGATCAAAGGCCTCGGCATCATCCATGTTCAAGTACCGCTCATATCTGATCGCGTCAGCTCAGCCGATTGGTCAATTCTTTATACTTACGTCGAAGCCGGGATCTCCAATGGAAGCCAAAGGATCGACCCAATCCCTCCAAGCCTCCTGGCGATCTTGATATACTTGCTGCCCGCATATCGCAACTCCGACAACGTCCGCCCTTGAATAAGATTCGCGACATGATGCGAAGCCCAAGCATTGTCATCGACCTTTGATCTCAAAAATATCGTAACACAGGCAATTCTCCGTCGCAACTCTTGACAAAACGCATCACCAGTCGCCACCCAAAAACCTTTAATGTCATCCTTGAAGACCTCATACAACTTCTCGATCTTTGAAAGATCAATCGCCTGAAGCGATAAAATCTTTGCTGTACGCTGATTACTTGGAATAATCTGATACCGCACCTCTTTAGCGAGGGGTTTATTTCTCGCCAAGATACTCCGGATGGCTTCGAGGTGCTTATTCAGACCTGACGCGAGACCGGCGGCCGTTTTCGGATCAAAGTTATCAATCAGTTGATTGATGCACCCGCATAAACAGGTCATGTTGGACCCAAAGGTTTGTTTTATCAATCAGTGGGTAATGATGGTGTTTTCACAGTGAGAAGGGGAGAGAGATTGAAGAAATCGGTGGGCCTTGGTGTCTCACTGTGATAATTTTCTCGCTCCGATATCTGGCGGTTTCGGGGGGGTCTAGCTCCTTTTGGCAGAGATTGGCCTTGATACGGGGCTTGAAGCTAATAATAAAGGGGGGACGCGTTTTCTGATTTGCGATTTCAGGTCGCTCCCAAGCACTAAAATGTGTTTGAAAGAGTCATGAAGAGAGGTTGTCAAGATGAGAGGATGATGGTAATACCTCCAGGGATATATGGGTTAATAAGATCTACTTTCCTGAAAATTTTCTAGAATGATTTAATGTTCAATAGCGCTGACTTGACATCGGACAAGGCGAGGGTCCAGACTCAGCGGCTCAGCTACCACACAAGTGACACGCTAAGTGGGCCTCTTCACATTAGCTCATGTTAAGAAGAAGCCCTTGAGAAAAAAAAACATAAAACATGGGACATGACCCACCGAGATTGATCTGATAAAGACCTGACAGCCGTTCTTTTATCTGATAATCTTTTCCATCTCATCTCATCTCTCTATCAGTTGAGTATCAGAGTCTGAGAGTCATGGAGTCTAAAGAACTCAAGACAGAGACAATCACTCCCGTGTCTGACCAATCAGACAGTGGGAGCGATGACCATGGAAAGAAACCTGTGCCTTTGAGCATGAAGATCTTATCTGTCGTCATCGTTAGTATGATTGGCTTTGGTGGTCATTGGAGTAGTGGAGTCACTGGTGCTTTGAAGAGTACCCTCAAGAAGGTAAGCTGCCATCCCTCACCAAAGAAACTTGGCTAACCTATACAGGAACTTCACATTACAAATACTCAATATGCTGTTCTTGATACAAGTGAGAACTTTATCAAGACTGCTCTTATCCTCGGTAGTGGTATTCTCACTGATCGATATGGTGGAGCTAGTATGTACACTCACCCCTTGCTATAACTTTTTACTAACTTGTCTAGGCACTATGCTTTGGGGCAACGCCGTCTTCTCCCTCGGTGCAATCCTCGTCGCAGCAGCAACCCAAGTCCGCTCCTACAAATTCATGATTGGCGGCATAGTAATCCAAGCTCTCGGCGACGTCGCAACCCAAGTCGCCCAGTACAAAATCTTCTCCTCATGGTTCCCCCCCTCCTCGGGCTTCGCATCAACACTCGCCTTTGAACTCGGCATTGGAAAGATCGGTTCCTTTGTTGGAAAAGCCACCGCCAATGTCATTGCTGAGAATCTCGGTGATTTCAGCTGGGCGTACTGGATGGCTGTCTTTATGAACTTGTTTACCAACGTTGCTACTTTGTTCTTTTGGTGGTTTACACGGTGGTGTGAGAAGAGATATGCGGGTACGAGAGATCCTGCGACGGGCGAGAAGTTGACGGAGAATAATAAAAAGTTTGAGATTGGGAAGATGCTCACCCTACCTTGGTCTTTTTGGTTGGTTTGCTTGTTTTCCCTGTTTCAGACTTCAACGGCGAATGTGTTTTCTACGAATAGCACTGAGTTGGCGGAGCAGCGGTTCAAGATCTCAGCTGTCAAGGCGGGCTGGTACTCTTCCATGTCGCAGTACCTTGGTTTCTTCTTTGTTCCACTCGTCGGCATCTTTGTTGACCTGCTTGGTCAACGCCTCACGATTATGCTTGTCTGCGGTTTAGGCATGCTATTGTCCATGTGTCTCGTTGCATGGGGACCTACTGTTTCCGGCACAGCTGCCAGCTTTGGCATCTTTGCTGTCGCCAGTTCCTTCGGACCTACAGTCATCATCGACAGTATCCGCACAAGCATGTGGTACCAGGAAGTCTTTGGCTCAGGCTACGCCATCAAAATCGCCATCAACAACAGCATGACCATCATCGTGAGTCTCATTGCGGGCGTTCTCCAAGATCGTGACAAGAACGACTATGGAGAAGTTACAATTCTCTACGTAACACTCGCAGCTGGATCCGTCGTTGTCGCGAGCATAATGATTGCTCTTGGTTTCGCAACAGACTTTATTGGACAATTGCAATGGAGTCGAAAGAAGAGAGTTGAGAACGGTCACATTATCAACGCCAAGAAGCAAGAGTTTGAGAGTGGGGGTCATGCAGAGAAGCATAGAAAGTTGGGTGTTATCAACTTTTCAGCCGTCATCTTGCTTATTCTTGGCGCGTGGGTGGCTTACTTTTGGGGATTGGCTACCAAGAATACTTATTAGGTATGACGAAGGTCTGGGGAAGGGATCGCCTGAAAAGCTTGGGGATCGGCATGTCATGAGTAGCATAAGACAATTAATGTTTGATGAAGATTCTTGCTTGAATAATGCCTAATGATATGTGGCTTGCAAGTGCAAACGCCCTTGACAGAGGGATTATCATGCGGTGTAATTTATGCATAGCGATGCCAAATCGGGAGATCGAAGAACCAACAGTAAATTAAGACGACTCTCTTCGATATCAAGGTTCCTCCCCCCTTCGCCTTTCAAAGCAGAAGGTAATGAAACACAAGACCGCAGCCAACACTTAACTGCGGATGCCAGACAGGCCGAAAAGCACGGGAGACCAGGTGATAAAAGGAGAGTGTGACGCAGCCCCTAATGGCCTAAATCTCTTAAACCCCTTGAAATTAATACTGCCAGCAAGCAATCTTGAACTGCAAGATAACTCTACATATCGCACGTCTGGACTCTAATTGCTCTTATGGCATAGCTCCATCAAAGCCAGATATAATCAGATATATTCAAAGGACTATTGTTACCAAGGAAAATAACTACTAAATGAGTACAAGTAACATATAAAAGAAAGAGTTGACTAGGCCGCAACATCTACTTGAGGCTTGTCAGTCTTCTCTTCAATAGTCTTTCGAGTTATCGGCTGGGGCTTCTCCAGCGGCAGACCAAAGAGTGCAGGATTACGACCCTCAGGCTTGGGCAACTCCGGCAGCAGCTCTGAGACCCAAGCAATGATCTGGGGCGCCTGAAGGGTGATGTGCATGCCATTTGCAGTCGACTCAGACTTGGTTCTCGAGCTCGACTTGGACGACTTATGAGATGATGAGATGGAAAATGGGCCCCATCCCACGCTGACATTGGCCTCTGTAGATGACGCCTCTAGGCTGCTTTCCAGATGGCTCGTGTCTCCGTTGAAGGATAGCTCGACGTTGGAAGCGAGTACAAAGGCGCTAGGATACGAGCAGAACTGCGTATAGTCTGTGTCAATCGGTCTATGATCCGCAGCGGCCTTTTGGAGAGACTGAGGTCCAGGTGAGATTCTGAAACCCGGGGCAGCGTCAAGCTCATAGTCGGCGAAGAGTTCGGCGTGCAGCCACGGTCTCTCAACCTCGACCAGCATACAGTCCATGGCGATCTCAACGGCGGCCGCTAGAGGCACAGCCAGCTGTGCCTTTAGATATCCTTATGGTATTGCTTACATTAACTTAACTACACTTCCATAAATTACCCTTATATAATAATAAGTATAGTACTTAGAAATAGCCCTTTTTCTAAGCT
>PVQA01001487.1:0-32191 GCA_002980515.1 Fusarium burgessii | reverse complement strand
CTTAGCCACACTGTCTCAACAGGGCGCACCTTGCATAATAAATAAGCAGCCACATAACACCGATATGAAGTCATCTTTCCCCTCTCATATCCTACTACGAGCACAACGTTTATTCTCTTCACGGGCATCTCATAAATTGAAGGACATTTCCCTACCCAATGGATCCAGCTAGCGCCGTTCTCAGTGCCGTGAGCTTGGTCGTGGCCTTCAAAGGCGCTGTTGATACCTACATGATGCTGGCGGACATCTTCGCTTCTGATCCTGGACTCAATTACGAGGCTCTTTTGTATAACATTGAGCAGATCATATTCCAGACCTGGGGAGAGAGGATGAAGATTGACGACTCAAAAGAGTGCCTCCTAAACAAGGAGCCGCTCATCATCCAGGAGGCCATTGGAAGAATCATCGCCGAGATTGTCACAATAAATGAAAAGGCGAGTGAATTGGTGGCTAAGAAGCACAAAATCGAACCTATAGCTTCAAAGCAGGGGAACAGCAGCACTACTGTATCAACGACCAAGAACTTTGATGTCAAAAGCTCATGGATCATGGCGTTGAAGGATCAGCGATATAAATTGAAGAGCTCGCACCGCATCACCTGGGTCTGGAATGATAAAAATGAATTTCAGGAAATTAACCAGAAGTTGGCAACACTGAACCAGAAGCTGCACCATCTTGTGGGTGCGTACAACGAGACCAGGCTCATAACCGCCATCAGTGACAAGTTGAATCCACGTTTGTCCCTCAAGACTCTATCGACCGGAGGCAATCAAGACTCGCCTACACTGCTCGGTTTGATCGGTCGTCTCCAGTCCGTGCAGGAGGAAGACATCGAAACAGCATCAGCTCGACTACAGAGTATCGCAACGGAATACATGGAGCATTTAGAAGATATAAAGAACGGAAGTATCCAACGAACCCTTGCCAGCTACCAGCCGAAAGCCTCATTACCTGAGACAGTTTTACTCGAGTGGAAGCATTTCGACATTGGGAATCATGACCAATCTGAGCTCATCAAACGCATTCGAGCTTTGGGCACCCTCCTGAGTACTGGAAATGCGCAAGAGTTCCACCGGCTCGACTGCCTTGGTATCTTTGATGACAAAGACTACGAGAAACGGTTCAAGGGCTCGCGGCGTATTGCACTGGTGTATAAGCTCCCGCGGTCCCCCAAGCTCCCACAGCAGCCCATTTCTCTCCTGGATATCCTCAAAGCAGCAAAGAAAGACCGAACACGTCCACCACTGGGCAAAAGATTTGAGCTGGCTTACAAGCTCGCCTCTGCCATTTCGCTGTTCCATGCAGCAAAGTGGCTTCACAAATCCTTCCGTAGCGACTGCATTGTCTTTCCTGGCGGAGCAGACTCCATCACGGAGCCAGCTATCGTTGGGTTCCAGTATAGCCGTCCAGCGAGTGATGCTTCTCTGGAGGTGGCAACATCCCTTGTGCATTCTGAGCTGCAGGTCTACAACCATCCAAGCGTGGACAAAGGTTGGACCAAGGCCAAGGAAATATATAGCTTGGGTGTTGTCCTCCTCGAGATTGCATACTGGAGACCTGTCTTTGAGGACAAGTATCTCAAGATGAGTGCATTCGACGTGGCCGTGGCTTTGAAAGGCGAAGTTGATGGCAAATTTGGTCAAGATCTTGCAGGAACAGCTGGAGAAATACTCCTCAACGCCGTGCGCTGGTGTTTGTCTTGTCCGAACGATTATGGTTCTTTAAACCCACAATTAACGGCAGGCTTGTCGACACTGTTTTTTCAGAATGTAGTAGAGCCGCTATCAACGCTCAAGGCATAAGGGTACAATATGATGATGTAAAAAAATGCCTAGTTTACAGGGTATGAAGGAAAGTCAAAAGAAGATAATCACAACCCCTAGATGAAACACTTCCCCTTGTTAACAGGAATTGATAACCCCTTTGTTCCGTAAGAAAAGGCAATATTTCTATTCTGTGATGCAAAATTGTTATATTAACAATATTCTAATAGTGAATGAGCCTGGAGGATGGTGCAGGGTAGTTGACGACCTATAATATCTTATCTTATCTGATAAGATAATATTGTATTCGGCCCCCCATTTTGCCGCTATTACCCGCCAATTGTGGTATTGGCCGATACGATTGAGACAAGGTTTGGCACACCATTATGACTGGTATTGACCTGTAAGCAAGAAGAGATGATAAATGTCATAATATGATGACTTTCTACATCCGAGCATCCGAAATCTTAGCCCATTATGCATCTTAAAAAGCAAAGTAATGACACAAAGCGTCCTTGGCCGCTCAGACCGCCGAGACATCTCCCGCCTCCAAAATGACGACAAAACCATGCCAAGCTCGCAGAATCATCTCTTAATTGGCGATTGCCTAGTCAGTCAGTGAAAATTGGCATCGAAGGAATCCTTCTATACATGACTGACTACCCAGTCGCTGATCATGAGCACCTCATTCTTGAGTTCGGCGTCATAGAGTTTTGTGGATTCCTTCGGTGCATTCTTCGATGCAGACCCTGACGCATCCGGGCGCTGCCGTTTTATGCCTAACGCTCCTCTGTTTAGCGAGTCAGCAGTTTGCATATGAATGATATGATATGATGCTGCTGCCGTTGGATGAATGTTATGCGGTACTTGGCTGCTTCCTTGCCGGTTTCACCGATGTTTCTTTTCATAATTATTTATCCCGACTTTTTACATGCTGCATTGACGTTGAACCGTCGCATGGGCCCTGTTGGCTTGGTCCCCCTTCAGCCTCATCTTGTCTACCCTTGAATCACCAATGAAACACCAAAAAATGCGAGATTAAGCTTAAACAGCCTTTGAGTTAGTTAATTCTAGTCTAGAAAGTGGCTTCTGTAATGCCCACGCGGCCCTTATTTGTGATACTGACAATATCAATGCCAAGATGGCATACGTCAGCTCAAGCGTCATTGAAACTCGGTGAGTGGATAAGGTTGTCGCCTTTCGGATTTAGGAGGCGTCGCGCTTGTCAGCATCTCCGATGTCATCCTCCATGGCGGGGTCCGGAGCCCGGGCTACCCGCACACAAACATTTAAGCTTAATATGAGGATGCAACTGAGACTATCAAGGTATCATTAATAAATCCAAGAAATTTGAATGCCAAATAGTTACAGAACCGTCATCTGTTAGTAGATACGGTTTCAGTTGTAATAGACCAACACAGGGCTGAGACAGTGACACGCAAATCAATACCTCACAAATCTATATCCATGGAGATAACCGTAGACAACCTCGCAAAATCCGCACTCCGAATCTGTGTAACAAAGAAGCACACTACCCTTTAATTACGAAGCCCGAGTGGCTCAGCTGCCATGGACTAAGCCGTACCCGCCCAGGCGACTTAATTCTTGGCTTTGCTAACTGGCCAAGATAACGTGTGCCGTGCCCGTGTCATAGACGGGGACTGAAACTGCCAAATACGACCCAGTATTCATATATTCCTCTCCAATTCCCTTGCTATATCTGTCTCAGAAGGCCTGATTTCCTTTGTCGGTCAAAATTCGTGGAAAGCTGATAGCTATGAGTCTCTTGACCTTTTTCTTGATCTTATCTCAGGTCTGCTCTTTGTATTGCGTGCAAGGTATGTTGGTGCTGGCGTTGTGATGATGAATTGCTGACATGTGCGTCTAGCATTATCTCTCGCTAGAGATACTATTGATCGCTCTTCAACGATTGAGAAATTGGACTTTTCTCAAAATCCTCACACTCTCGACTCTGCATCTTCCTTTCAGGTCGAATTTGAGGTTCTACATGAGCGTAAACGCATTACACTGAACCTGCAGCCATCCAGGAATGTTGTATCACGACTCACTACAGTTCAGCATCTTAAATCCACAGAGAAGGATGGTATTGTCACTGATGTTCAGAGCCAAGGGCCTTTGCTGTACAAGGGTGTTACTTTTGTGAATGACGTCGAGAAGCAGACACAAAGAAGAGTAGGATGGGCACGAGTAATGTTACGATATCGCCAAGGTCAACATGTTATCGAGGGTACTTTTACAAATGACGGCACTTATCACCATATTTCATTGGATTCGAACTATCGCCAGGCGCGACAACAGAATGATGGCCAACTGAGAAAGAGGTCACAACGAATGATAGTATGGAAACAACGGAAAGATGATGGGGAAGAGACTCTTTCACCAAGATCGTCCTCGGATGAGCCGACTTGTCAGGCTCATAGGTACAATGATCGACGCCGCCATTCTTCTGACGAGCAAGACATTCACCATCCTTTATTGGCGCGACAAGATGTAAACGATTGGTTCGACCCAAGAGATGTGATTGGGTCAACAGAAGGATGCCCAAACTCTCGAAGAGTCGCTTTGGTTGGCATCGCAGCCGATTGCTCTTACACGGCAGAATTCGACAGCATGCAAGACGCTCGGGATAACATTATTTCGCAAGTCAACATCGCATCGCAAGTCTACGAAGACACATTTAACATCGCCCTTGCCATCCAAAATTTGACAATCAGCGAACCCTCTTGTCCCGCCGACGCACCGACATCAATGCCCTGGAATCTTCCTTGCACTGCCAACGTCGACATTAACGATCGCTTGAACTTGTTTACCCAGTGGAGGAGCAGACTACGTGACGATAACGCAGTATGGTCTCTATTGACAGCTTGTAGAAGTGGTTCTACAGTTGGAATCGCCTGGATCGGAAGTTTATGCAATCGATCACGAGGATCATCGTGGGGAGGTGGTGGTACCGCGTCAGCGAATGTTGTTGTCCGAACCGCGTCTGAATGGCAGGTCTTTGCGCATGAGCTGGCGCATAACTTTGGCGCTGCTCATGATTGTACGTCTGGAGATTGCGGTACATCTGGATACTCGCCTTCTGATGATTGTTGTCCTCGAAGCGCAGATACTTGCGATGCGCGGAACCAGTACCTTATGAACCCGCAAAGTTCCCCTGGCCTCGAAGAGTTTTCGCCATGTACTATTGGAACTATATGTACCGGAATTGGCGAAGCGAATATCGACACAAGCTGTCTCGTCAGTGAGGACGATGTCCCTGATGTTAACGACAGTCAATGCGGTAACGGCATCGTGGAACCTGGCGAGGCATGCGACTGCGGTGGAGAACGCCGATGCCCTGAAGATTCATGCTGCAATCCGTCAACTTGCCAGCTCCGAAGTGGCGCTGAATGTGATCCCTTGACAGATGGATGCTGTACCGACGAATGCCAGGTCGCCTCCAGCGGTTTGGTCTGCAGAGAAAGCACAGCCTCCTGCGATCCAGAAGAAACATGCGACGGAAGTTCAAGCCAATGCCCCGTTGACGTACAGAATTGCGATGACGACGAAGACTCGAGCACTAGGGGAGGATCAGACAGAAGTTGGTTTGACAGGAACCGAACTGCGGTCATCGCCACTGCATCTTCCGTCGGCGGCGTTGTTTTGATACTGGTTCTTTGTGTGATCTTTTCGTGTATACGGAAGAGAAGAAGAAGACAGAGGGGAATGCAACTACAGAGTGGGAATATCAGTGATGGGTCAAATGCACCGGCTCTTGAGCATACATCCGGCGTTACGCAGATGCCGAGTGCCCCGCGGCTAGTACATCGATATGCATAGTTTTGCATTGGAGTTTACGAGATATGTTTTATGAGTTAGATGTAGCGGGCGTTAATGTTATTGAGTATTTTCAAGTCATACGAATGCCAGAAAGAAGCCAGTTTATATGTTGTTATATATATTTATTCAGAGGTTGGTCCTTATCTATCTTCGGCCTGGACTCTCAGGCCTTAAGATCAACGACATCCTTGATGCTGACAACGTCGACAAACTTTGGTAGAACGCGCTTCATCAGAAAGTCATGAACTTCAGGATCGTCATCAATAATTCCATCATCAACACAGACGATGTGAAAGTCCAGCTCCGCGCCAGCTCTAGCACTGATCAAAACGCTTCCCATCGTTGTCAAGCCCGCTAGTACCACATGTCTAATACCACGAGCACGCAGATATGTCAATAGATCTGAAGACCCAAAACAATTCGGCTGCAGCTTTCCAAGTAAGATCTCGTCCTTGCCACCCCAGCCGCCAGGAGGCACCAATTCTGCGGGAACACCATAATGAGGATGATTAGGATCTGAGGGGGCGTTTGCGAATGCTCCAGATGCCTCAAGCTTCGCAACCCAGCTTGCAAGCTTGCTGTAAGGCGAAACGAATGCGTTTGAGTTAATGTTGAAGGGGAGGGTATGGTGGATGATCAAAGGGACATCGTCGTAGAGGGACTTGGCGCCGTTGGGCTTCGGAGTAGTGCGCCTCGATTTAATCTCTGAGCGAAAGAAGTTGAGAAGTTTCTGGATTTTGGCAAGATAAGCCTCTTGATCTTCGTTCGAGAAGCGTCCTAGAATTTGAGATTGGACGTCTGAGAGTACAAGGGCGGTATGGTTGAGAGAGACCGGAACGTAGAATTGAGATGCCATGATTAAGTCGGGATAAATTTATAAGAAAGACAAATAAAAAAACAAGTATTGAACGACCCAAGCTCGAAAAAAATGCTCAATTATATATCAGTCTACAGGCCGCTTTGCTCGAATTGCAGAATCGGCTTTAAAGGCCACTCGGTTTATTGAGGTTCAATTGTCCGCAACCCCCCAAAACAAATTTAAAGAGAATTTTACATGTCTTGCTGCTTTGGATGAGCTTTTCATTCGATGTCATCACGGTAATTTGGACTGTGGCCGTATTTCTGCAAAAGAGCGGGCCGTTGTTTTCGGGGTTTTGTTATCAGCGACCAGGAAGAAAAAGTATGGCTGCCTGCGAAGTCTATCAACATTGATGGCAAGGATGGAATATGATCACAAGAAAACCATGGTGAATCTATAATTTCACATAAATAGAGTGGTTAGCAAACTTGGACACCCTACCAGACTTTGACTTATCAATTTCTCTTCCCTCAATGGCATAGCAAAAAGCCACGAGTATATCAAAACCGATACACAGAAGTAATCTTAATATTTTTGGGACTTTCAAGTAGTCGACGGTTAGGTGAATGGCGATAATTAATGCTGACGATCATTCCACTGACAGCAATATACTACTCTTATCCTACCGTGTCACCGAAGATAACAAGGCAAGGTTCTTCAACATAAGAATACCTGATTCGAGTATAACCGTATAACCGGTAGAGTCACTACACATCTTCTTTACAAGAGACACAGGGAGAAAGTTAGTCGTTGATTTTGGGACGACCAATGAGTAGTCAGAAAAATCAAGGTGCAAAGGAAAGAAAAGGTAGAAGCTGTGCTCGGATTTCAAGGACGGCACCACGATAACGGATTAGGGTATGGTTTGCTCATTTCAGGTGAAATCTCGAACCATTGAAGGCGAGCTGCTTTTAGACTATGAGTAAGCTGCTCGTTGTCTTCTGCAATATAAGATCCTACTTCTTCCATGCTGCTAAATGGCCAAGATTATGGTTTGTGGTCTTGTTTGGCCAACCAGTTCAGATAGACCTTACGGGGAATGTCCGTCGTGAAGAAATGCATCATCTACTCGTATTTGTCACCGAAGATGATCTACAAAGATGCAGTAGCTTACTATATTGATTAGTTGAAGACTCACATGTACTGAGGTCAAAGCGTTTGCTGACATTTCTCTAGCGCCGTTAGGCTCTGCTACACAGAGCTGTGAGGTCCCAAAAGCCTGGAATGAGCTTCGCAACCATAATCATACCAATAAACATTGTTGTATTAGTCTTGTAAGCTGAATCGGCGATGAGCATGGGTTGCTAGTGCTTGATCTCCATCTTGGCGTTGATCCCGAGATAAGGTCCGTTGGATAGTAAGGAGGATCTGCATGGCTGGGGAAAACCGTACCCAGACCTTTGAGCATTAAAGCTTTTGAAGACGCTGCGTTACATACGGCCTTTGCCATATATACTTCCATTGAGGCTGCTGAGAAGTTATTTGACTGGTCTAAATGCAGTCCAAAACTCACCGTTATAATGCTTCTGAGAGCTTGAAGCCGTTTGACGAGAAAAGTTTGATCTGAAAGGTCATCTGATGAAAAGCTTACCAGTTTGTTCAACTGCCAGCTCAAATTCCCAAAAAGGTCTTTGAAGACGAGACTATTTCACAAGAGGACTAGCAAGACACCTAATCTAGCTTTTAGATCGATAACCCCTGGACAGGTACGAAAAAGAGTTCCGTTGTGCTAAGACTGATATCACAAAACGGTTATTCTGGTGTCGTCTTTGCTCTCACCGCTTGCGATCTCACTACTGCAAAAGCCTAATCACACGGGCATGCGGCTCATGCTCACCAATCATGAAAGTTCTAATGGTAAGTAGAATATTAGCATTCAATAAACTCAATAAGACTGCTGTTAGTGCAGCAGCAGAAATCTGGCAATACCCATATTTTGGTTCCATTTATGATCGCTTCTCCACAAACAGCTTACATCTAATCTGGTAGATCATTCTTGGAGTTTTTCCAAGCCAATCAAGCCGTGATGATACCCAATAACCAAGATGTTAGCTGTGAAGATCGGCAGTTGGTGGCACAAACTGGGAATTGTCTTGGCGGGCTGATATCTGTGTTCTGACGCTGTTCAACTGAGACATAGCCGCAATACAAACGTCATCGGTTGGCTGCAAGGAGAGAATTTCTGTGACAGAAACATGAAAAAGAAGAAAAGAGAGTCAGGAGAGTGCATAAGGAGGAAAATTGATAAAAGTTGAGCTGTTTCTCACCAATTTTATTCTTCAGCAACCGCCCTTCTCCCCTTCTTGTTATTCCTCCCTCCTAGCCCTCATTATGAAGGTCTCTCTGTCTTTGTGGCTTGCAGCAGCCTGCTTATTGCCAACAGCTCTCGCCTTCCCCCAGATGAGCGCCGAGCAACTCAAGACTTATCAAGAACATGCCAAGAGAAGCCCTGCAGCTTGTCCCTACGCCCAGCAAGAGAAGAGGAATACAGGTGAATGCCCTTTCGCGAAGGAGAAGCGAGCTGCAAAGTTCGACGCCAAGAAGCAGCGCATCAGTGTTTCTGGAGAACACGAGTTCCTTCCACCTAACTTCAAGGCTGGTGACCAGCGAGGTAAGCTTCCTGTATTTGAGGATGGGGTAGTATACTGACGACAACTGAAGGACCTTGCCCTGGACTCAATGCCTTGGCCAACCATGGCTACCTTCCCAGAAATGGCGTTGCAGATCATCAAGGCTACCAACGAGGTCTATGGCATGAGCCTCGACCTCGGCGGCTTCCTTGCCGTCTATGGAACCGTGTTCAATGGTAACCCAGTATCACTCAACCCAGGCTACTCCATCGGCGGGCCTAGCCGATTCAGCCAGAATATCCTCAACGGTGGTGGCATTCTTGGTACCCCATCTGGTCTCAGTGGAAGCCATAACAAGTACGAGTCCGATGTGAGCGCCACCCGTGGAGATGTTTACGTGTCTGACAATAACTTCCACGTTGTTCTTGAGCGCTTCGTCGAGTACTGGAATGCCATCAGAGAAAACACGCCTGCTCCAGAGCAATACTCAGCTCTAGCACCTTTCCACTATAAGCGATTCCAAGATTCTGAAAAGACCAACAGCCATTTCTTCTACTCGCCTTTCTCTGGCATACTGGTCTCGCCTGCTGCATTTTCTTTTCCTCCAAGAATGATGGCCAATCACTCAGACAAGTATCCCGAAGGGTATTTGTCCCGTGAAGTCTTCACCAGATTCTTTGGCGTGAAGGGTAACAAGCCTAGTAACTTCAAGGTTAACCAGGGCTGGGAGAGAATTCCGGAGAACTGGTACCGGCGACCTGTCGAAGACGAGTTCTCTATCCCTGACTTCCTCATCGATGTCCTGGAGCATGCGGCCAAATACCCTCGTCTTTTGAACGTCGGTGGTAACACCGGAAAGGTCAACTCCTTTTCTGGTGTCGACATCAGTGACCTTACTGGTGGTGTATTCAATACCGCTATGTTGTTAAAGGGCGACAATCTTGAATGCTTTGTGATGCAGATCATCATGGCTGCTGCACCTGATGTCCTAGGAAGCCAATTCACCGATGTGACCAAGGCCTTGACGCCTTTGGCAGACAAGCTTCGACAGCTCCTCGCGGGCAGGACTTGCCCCAAGCTTCAGAAGGTGAACATGAAGCTGTTTGAGAAGTACCCTGGCTACACCGAGTCGTATGGTAGTTATGCTGGTATTTCCAAGGGCCCTCTACGTGGTGTGATTGAAGGTGTCGGTGGTATTCTTGGAGGATTGATCCCTACCGGAAACAAGGCATGATCATTGACTTGTTCATACTGAGTCCTGCCGTGACTCCCTTGCTAAGATTAATGATGGCGGGTTCTACTTTATTGACATGTACCAAATCTGTTGAACTACTTTGCACTATGAAAATAATAATCTTTATTGTAAATTCTGTGCTACAATGCCGAGACATATAATTTTGTACAATGTGCTCTGGTACGTATAACCAAAATTTTCCGTGATATGTGCATTGATGTGAAGTTTTGTGAGAACTTCTCGACCCGTGACTCAATGCACCTCGGAAACTTTACTTCCTTCAGCTTACGTCGAAAACTCGGTAGAGATGCATTTCAACTGCCGCTGCGGAGTGAAGTACCTGAGCCGAGGTACTTAACTTACTAGTGTTCAATAGTTCCAGGGACCGAGCGCGTTCCAAGTCCAAGGCCAGCCAACGGGGGTAAGCCGAAGCCACTGTCGATCGCTACTCCTCCACTCTCCACAGATGATGATCATCTCGTAAATAGTTGAGGGGAAAAGGGTGTGTTGGAGATAGGTCACGCGTCTTCCAATTCTGGTGTCATAGATCAAAGCGCCCGAGGCGGCAGCTTCGGTACAAGGTAACCTCAATTTGCGAGCTAAATTTGATTGCATGTGTAATCACGAGCTTTGCAACTTTATTCGACATGTCAATGTAATGAAGATGGATTACCCCCTCAACTAGAAAAGCCTAATTATCTAGCTATGCGCAATCTTATCGCAGCTAATTAATCATATCTTTCTTATCCATGAGTTGACTACCACCCAATAACTGATAATGCGCTTCTTCGTACAGCTTGTAGCTTTGGCTTTGAGTGGGTTTGGGCTAGCAGCGCCATATCCTGCAACGGAAGGTTCGGCTGAAGCCATTGAGAGACGACAAGCTCTGAATGGTCTTGTCAATGGTGTCGATAACCCGTTGGCTGTTACAGTCAGCGGATTGCTCGATCAACTAGGTGACGCCTTGAACAAGGGAGATAGAGACAAGACACTTGATACGTTGCAGAAGCTGAAGCCCACCAAGAAGCCAACGAGCATTGACGATGCATCATCTATCACGGAAAAGGTTGCAAAATCCGACCCGGATAACATTGTCGAGTACAGCGCAAGGCTGATTGCCAATGGTGTCGTCTCCGGATCAACGGACGATTTGCTCAGTTATGCCAAAGGCCTTGGCTCCGCAGAGAATGGCAGTAATAACCAGTATGTCAACAATGTCTTCCCATTCCCAATCTATCTAACCTCCATAGAAATCCTGATCCGCCAAAGAGTGTCTATCCAAAGGCAGCAAGCTGTGATGCACCTTATACAGTCAGTGAGGACAAACTCAGGTCCGCTATCTTCATCCCAGACACCTTCACCTACGGCAAAAAGCTGCCGGTGATTCTTTTCCCTGGGACCGGATCTACCGGATATACTGCCTTTAAGGGTAGCTTTATCCCATTGCTCACTGATGTCGATTGGGCTGATCCCGTTTGGGTAAATGTTCCTGGACTTCTCCTCGATGATGCGCAGGTCAATGCTGAGTACGCCGCATACGCACTCAACTACATTGCTGCTATCTCCAAGAGAAGCGTGGCCATCATCGGTTGGTCTCAGGGAAATATTGATGCTCAATGGGCATTCAAGTACTGGCCTTCAACCCGCAAGATCACTACAGATCACATTGCCATTAGCGCAGATTACAAGGGCACTATTCTAGCCAATTTCGTCAACCTCTCGGGGATTACAAACGACCCATCTGTCGTCCAACAAGAAGCCGGCAGCAATTTCATCAAAACCCTTCGCTCTAATGGCGGTGATTCGGGCTACGTACCAACCACTAGCCTGTACTCCAGCTTCCTGGATGAGATCGTTCAACCACAAGAAGGCACCGGAGCTTCAGCTTACTTACTCGATGCGCGAAACGTCGGTGTCACAAACGCAGAAGTCCAAAAAGTCTGCACTGGAAAGCCAGGTGGTTCGTTTTACACACATGAGAGCATGTTGGTGAACCCACTTAGTTTTGCCCTTGCCAAAGATGCCCTCACTCATGAAGGACCCGGGAAGTTATCAAGGCTGGACTTGGGAACAGTCTGTGCCTCTTCTTTGGCGCCCGGCCTTGGATTGGAGGATCTTTTGATCACTGAAAATTCGATTCTCATTGCGGCTGTGGCTCTGGTTACATATTCGCCCAAGGTGAAGGAAGAGCCGGCTATTATGGAATACGCTTTGAAGGAAGCAGAAACATGTTAAGTGATCTGGGCACAATTTGTGCGATTAATTTGCCAGAATAGTTATTTTCCAATTCTTGTTGCCATTCGGTACTCTCAGAAGATCGTATTCCATTTATCCCAGTGGCATCGGGGTGCCAAGCCTCTTGTCTCCCAGCCCAAGAGTGACTTTAAGTCAGCAACACAAACGCCATCGATTGCAACCAGAAAGAAATCTATATAATATTTCAAACTGTCTTTTAGAGCATTGACTGCTGTGAGAAGCAAAAAAAGAATTGCATGCCTCCACACCGGATTGAACGATGGACCTTTGCATTACAAGTGCAACGCTCTACCACTGAGCTATAGAGGCGGCTAATTTTGATGGGATACCTTCATTCAATTGTACACCATATCGGAATATCATTTGTTCGTATAATGTCTACTCAAACAATGAATTCTCTCGGTCACATATTTATTCTTCTTACATAAAGCGCTTCGCCAAATACAATTCTGTCAATTATCTAGACTGAGTAATTATTCCTTGCTGCTATGACCCAAGAAACTGATTCAATGCCGGGCTTGTTCGGATGGAAAGCGTACAATCAAACCGTCCCGTCAACGCTCTGATTCTAGTCTGTAGTGAAGGTGTTCGAGATCCCATTGTTTGCCCATCCACTCCACGTCAAACCCATACGAACTGATATCCTCCAAGAGCCAATCGATAGGTGTCGCATACGAAATATGGTGGCGCCCCCATCCACCTGTCAGGGCACCACTCGTCAGAATAGCCGCAACACGACCATCATGCCCCATGATACAAGTTCCCGAATCCCCCAGGGCGGAGAAGTTCTTCCTCTGACAACCATACTCGACGTAGCCCAATATGCACCACTCTTCAGAGATCATCGGGATACCTCCGACCACTCTTCGGATGACGGATCTCGCTGTGTTCGTCACACCAAAACGTTGCTTGCTTTTACCGCCAAACATCCATAGCCTCATGTAATCCTGATCGATTCCACTCCTTCCTGGAACTCGGAAATCAAAGCCAGGATTTCGCATCTCATCTTCCGACATTACACCTGTATGTGTCTGTGTCTCAGGGTTGAAACCGGGAAGAGGGATGATTCTTCGAGCTTCCTCCTTGCTCTCCCTCCATTCCAACGTTTCTGTGCCTGGGCTAAAGACACACCGCCTAAGCGACATTGGCACGGTATTTTCCAACTTGGCCAACGGTGTTTGGTGCTTGTCCTGGTGCAGTTCGATCAAAGCCCAGTCGCGGAAGCGGCCTGGCGAAGAACTGCTTACCCCGAACTTTGGTGAAAAAAGGACGTGGCCAATAGTTCGCGCTTCAACCGACTCGAACTGTTCGTGTCGCCGGAGGCTGTTCTCCCTTGTGATCTTATGAGCACGGTAGTCTTCGAGCACTTTTTCGGGTGGTGGCGTGAGGGTCTCGTAATGCTTGATCTCAGAATCCAAACACCTGATGTCTTCGCGGAGGGATTTCATCGTGTCTTGAAATGTTTGGGTTCCAGGTTGGATGACACTGCGAGTGTTATCCACGGCGTGACAGAAATCGATGTTTTCCTCCTCCTCTCCAAAGACGACATGTCGGCAAGTCAAGGCAACAACAGTCCCGGTATTTCGGATTCGCAGATATAGACCTTTGGTGCCTTCTCGTGTGGGAAATCGGGTTGAGGCAATTTTAGTACCCAAGAGCTCTGAGAGCTGGATACTGTTCCTGCTGTAAGCCTCCTCTTGAATAGTTGGGATATCCGGGCTAAGTTTGGCGGTTGTCTCTTGGCTTCTTGTTGATTAGCATCAAGTTTGAACTAGGGTCATACGACTTACCTTGGTGCTTGATCACCATCACTAGAACAGCATTGCGTGATTCTGGACTCCTTGATCTCGACTTCAACGTCGTCGATGCCATGCTCCCGAAGAATGTCGCGGCACATGAGAGCTACGGCTCTTCCGTGTGACCATGTTGTTGATTCGGGCTCAACCGATACAAAAAGTATGACGGGTCGGACGAGGTAATGATCATTCTCATGCGATGAACCGCAGCGGAGGATGTCGATAGCGTTCCAATCGATATCTTTGACAGCCTCGAGGATCTTGCGGCGCAGGGGACCGGCAGAGTCATTCCATAGTGGAACAACAGGATGCTTTTCTACCGGATCAAGCAACTTTAGAAAAGAATCGAGATCCGTCGGACAAGGCTTCCATGGAGTCGTGGAAGATCGCGCAACAAGATTTGGGCTGTCTGGGAGACCGCCGTAATAGGCACGGAATTCCTGGATACTTGGGGGGACGGCTGGATGTTCTGCCATCTTTGGTGATCTCGTTGGTCGAGGTTTTTTTGTGAGGATGAATGATGGTGGAAGAGGAAAAGAAACACAAGTTGCGAAAAGGCAAGACAGTTATTAAAATCATAGGTGGGGCTTGTGTAACTTAAAAAGATGAATTATGGAAGTTTATTAACCCCGTTTGCCAGTGCAATCGCGTATGCGCTTGTTCAGTATCCAGTGAATCACGGCTCTCACATTCTCGTCGTATGTTCAACTGGATTGGGCCTTCAAGCGATGGCAAACATCTATGTTCTCCGCCTATGCTCTTACAAGCAGTTCCTAAGAGTAACTAGGACTAAGTGGAGCCCAGTAATGGCTTTGAAAAGGAAATGTCTCGATTTACCTATCGTAGGGGGGATAAAGTTCAGGGCTTAAAGCAACACCAACGCAAAGAACATATATTAACACATCTGGGCTAAATACTCCTCGCCCTCTCTGCTGCGTAGAATGAAGCTTCAGTCTTGAAAGTCAGTTATCAATTTGTTCTCGATTTACCTAGTACTTAAGAGATCCCATGATTGTAGGTAGAGCAGGTTTTGGAGCAGTAGCCGATACAGTCGCGACGGGCAGAACTCCCGAGTGACATAAGAAACTGTAAGTATGAGAAAGACGTATAAATGGTCGGGCATATCCAAAGCAACCACATAAATACCGGAATTTTATGATATGTATATGCTTACAAGAACTTGATTAGAGTTTTACAGTGGCATCTCAACTTTTTGATCTCTTGAGTCTATGTTTTGGGCTTGTAAATCCTAATTTGGAGCTCGAAACTCCAGCAACTAAAGGATCGATAGCTCAGTGGTACGAGCGAGGGATTGCAGATCCCTAGGTCGCGTGTTCGATCCACGCTCGGTCCTAACATTTGCTTTTTGCTCATTTCAACATATTCTTCTTTTAAATTGAGGCCATTGCCAGTCGCTTCCGTGGAACTTTTCGTTCAGGACTGTTTTGTAGCTGTTTTGATGGTTTTGCGTTGCGAATGGTAGTAGTTCGCCCAACTTGCTAGTAACACGAAAAGCCATAAAATTGGGCCGTATTCCTTACTTCATCCTTTCACCCCAGATTTCTGAAAGCCGAAGTAATTTTTACATTTTATGAAATTTCTTCTTTATCATTTTTAATCGCCAGTTCATCGTTCTCTAAATCCCGGAAGTACACACTGCCGGTCATCATGATAGTCTTTGGTTGGGGCATATCCTCGATGGACCCATAACCATAATTAAGCAATTATTTTCAACAACAGCATTGGGGGGCTGGCGCAACGGTAGCGCGTTAGATTCCAGCGGCTTGTTTTCAAGTGAGGCAATCGTGACTCCTAAAGGTTATCAGTTCAAATCTGGTGTCCCTCATTTTTGGCTCTTGATACTTTTTTCTCTCACCAGGGTAAGACTCCACATCCGTGACTCCACTCTCTTTTGCGGAAGAGGGCTATTCTAGATGAGTGGATATAGTATATGAGAGATCAGAGGTGTAAGGTTGCCTTGCTTGAATGGATTTTGTGACGACCGAGGAATGGAACCCCACGAGAGTTTGCTTAGTTATCAACACATACAGGATGGCCTTTCAGACCCATGAGCGGACGAAACTTCTTGAGTTGAGTTTATGTGAATCTATAAGGCAACTATTTACGGCTAAAGATGATAAAGTAACGCTAAGGAAACATAAGGAAAGTTCAAAGAAAGTTATCAAGAAACCTCCACATCAATGCCGATATCAACCTCATACGCAGACCCATCACTCTTCTGTTCGGTAATGATATCATGTGCAATCTTCTCAGCCAATGCATACACAGTACCAACAGGATGACCAGGGATAAGAAGAGGGAAAGCAGAAGCATCAACAACACGGAGTCCCTTAACTCCATACACGCGAGCTTTGGAGTCAAGAACAGCCATCTCGTCATCCTTCTTGCCCATCTTGCAAGTGCAAGCAGCATGCCAAACAGTCATGAGAGTATCTCTAAGAACAGCAAGGATCTGCTCATCTGTTTCGTGCTTCTCCCCAGGGTACACCTCTTTCAATACAGTGTCCTTCATAGGAGGAGACTTAGCGATTTCTCGAAGACGGCGGAACAGGGCGATGGCAACTTCTTGGTCGGCCTTACTGCTCAAGAAGTTGGGGTTGATAAGAGGTGCGTCTGATGTTGAGTTTGTGCGGAGGGTAATGTTGCCCCGGGACAGAGGTGCAACCAAAGCGCCGTTGATAGTGGTGTATTTCTTTCCGTCGGTGGGTTGCTGCAGAATAGGGAACGACCAGTCCTCGGAGTACACATTGATAGGAATGATCTCCATCTCGGGCCAATCATCAGGGAAGGTCTCGAGGTCTTTAAGAGTCTCAGCTGAGAACTTGGATCGGTACTTCTCCGGAGTCTTCTCCCAGCCTAGGAGTTCGACTTGGTTCGATGTCAAAGGGCCAGCTTGCTGTTCGGCGTAGGCCTGAAGAGCGCCTTGGAAGATAGTGTCGTTGTTGATAGCGGCGCTGAGGGTATCCTCAAGGCCTTGTACTTCGAAAGAAGGTCCGAAAAGGACGTGATCCCAGAGGTTCTGTCCAACCCCGGGAAGATCGGCAACAACAGGGATATCAAGCTCTTCCAAATGCTTCTTAGGTCCAACACCGGAGACCATAAGAACCTGGGGTGACTGGAAAGCTCCACCACTGACGATAACCTCCTTGCGAGCCTTGAGGGTGTAATCAAGGCCAACAGAGGTGACTTCAACACCAGTAGCTTTCTTATCGTCGTCAAAGGTCACCTTCTTGGCAAGACTCTCGGTATATACTTTGAGAGTCTTAAGCTTCTCACTTCGGGCAGTCTTGACAAAGTCATCAGAAGCACTTCGAGTTGCTGTCTTGGGTTGAACAGTCGTTGTGGTATATGAGTAACCAAGAAGACTACCACTGCTGAAACCATCAATGCTCTTGAATCCAAGCGACTTGAGACCCTTTGACACAAGGACGGCCCAGGAGGGAACGTAGTTGGCGTAACTGATTTGAAGAGGACCCTTCTCTGTTGAGAATGCGGAAGCATCGTAATCGGTTACCACGGTGGGGCCCCGTTTCTCGTTATCTGGTGGTGTAAATGAGGGGCTCTTCTGGAAGTGAGGCAGCATTTGCTCCCATCTGGGTTTATTGTTAGTGATAGTTCAACTACTCTTCTAGGTCATCACTCACGTGTAGCTATCGTCTCCGACATCCTCAGCCCACTTGGCCATAGTACCATTGGTCGGTCGGTGATAAACCAGAAAGTTAAGTTGAGATGAACCTCCAAGAACCTTTCCACGAGCATAGTGAATTTCGCGATCATCGGCACCAGTCTGTGGCGTGGTGGTAAATCTCCAGTCGCGTAGAGGGTTAGAGTCGAGAAGACTAGCGCCACTACCAGCCGTTACACCACCGGGTGCTGTCGCAAGAATGGGCTTGGAGATCTCCAGAAAAGGTCCGGCTTCGACAATAGCGACACTATAACCAGCCTTTGCTAGCCTGTAACCGATGGTGTTTCCCGCTGTACCTCCTCCTACGACAATGTAGTCGTATTCGGCATCGACGCCTGGAATACCACCCAGTTCGCCAAGATGTCCAACCTTGAGTCCATCGCCCGCATAAGCGGACTTGACGATATGTTGCAGTGGATCAAGAAGAGTACTGATGAAAGGAATCTCAGGGCGAGCAGTGACACATGTCGAAAGGCTGAGCGCCAAGAGTGAAGGCGACAACACAGTGTTGCAGCGCATGGTAGCAAACGATCTGGACAAGAAAGTATGTGTGTAGATCTCACAAACGGAAAGGGGTCTATCCTGTTCTTATATGCAGTAGGTATAGGTAGTCTGTCTTAGCGGCCTGTCAAAAACGTCAAGCATATTCCTAGTACTTCAATTTCATATCACCGCGGACGTTACACCGTCCCGCAGTCATTTTTGGTACTAAACCCGTGCTGACCCGCGGCGTTGGCGCTACTTTTCAACTAAATGGAAGGATCTGAACAAAGTCGGAGGGTTTCTGAGTCAGCGGTGATAAAAGACAAGATAAATGTCTCAGCTCAGGGTCCTGGGGTTTACGTTGCTCGACTGGGGTTATTTGTCATGTCAATGCGCAAAGGAGGGTCGGGAAGCTGCCACGACTGGCACAACAGTTAACCGACTTGCTGAATAGATTGACGATAGTGAGGATCAATGGACAACAAATGGAGATCTAGCCAAACTCAGTTTGCTATCCGGCCCTTTAGAGTTTCAACAAAGTGGGCGAGGACAGCACTAGAAGCTATGCACGCAACATTTTTGAGCAATAACAAGGGTTCCTGTTCCAGAGTGACCTTGGCACATCGAATTAAATTGTCTAGTCACGAGCCTTATGCAGCGGCAGAGCCCGTCTTTGTTCGGCTTGCATGTATCACTCGGGCTAAGGGCCTGGGGCTGTTCCGCGTCGTTCCACTGATCACCAATGATTCGAAAGCACAGACTGCAGATCACTTCTCTTAAGAATCAACCTGCATTGTGATAAACCCAACAAGTCCACGTGTGATAAATTATCTGCGCGTGCGTAACCGTTCATCCGGTTTTTTCAAGATATCATTCATTCATCTTCGGAGAGTTACACGTCATATGATGTAGAAGGATAGAGCCAGATTCGGTTCGGTCAGCATCTTGGATAACCCCGGCTTATGCGCTGATAATCCGGAACCGCACTACCAAATCCCGTAACGCCGATCTTCCTTGGCAAAACAATCACTAAAGAATAACTAAGCCAGAGTGGTTCGTGTTGCGAGGAAGGAAATCCAGTTTCGATGGTGCTACGGACTCTTCCCCGTTGCCGAACCCGTCTACCGTGTGGGTTCCTCGGGAGTCAATATCGGGGAACAAAAGGATGTGCCGCTTGAACGAGTCATGCGTACAACTGAAGCTGCATTTTTTGACTGGTATGACATCTCACCACAATAATTATTTCAAATTGAAATGGGGCGCATTTGACAGGTCGGGGGTTGATCAGACCCCGATTTAATAGATAATGCAAGAAGGGACCAAACGCTTGGTTCTAGAATGAGGGCCAGTCAGCAAATCTAGCTTTCTTCAGGCATAAGAAGTTTGTTCCGTAAGCTTAACATAACCTCCATCCAATCCAATTATCGTATGTGCCGGGGTGTATATTTCGGGACACACGATCGTAGAGTAAATACAACAGATAAGCGGTGATCAACTTATTGCCTTGGCGAATAGCAAACCATGACACATTGGCCGTAATAGAAGCATATGGCATCAGGCGGAATATTGTTCATGTGGCGAGGCCTCTGTGATTCTTATTTCCTTTTCCATCATGATCAGTCCCTAAGCTTTTGTCTCACTCAGCGTTGTGCCAAGCGAATAACTTTCGACAATCTTTGTAAGTTTCAGCAACGAGGTTTGCTAGTTTCATCCGCGATCAAACTTTTTCTCAAGTCTTGATTCAGGGTGGGAACTGAATATGCATGAATTCAATAACGGGTCCACGTTAAAAGGGGTCCCGGGGTAGCACGTTTTGAGTATATTAAAATAGCTCAATATCGCACGTTTTATAACCGTACCTGGTTCCATATCATATTTCAGCCTAGTATACCCTATAGGTCAATGCTGTACCCATCTGAAATCTCTTCTTATTACTCCGGCTTCGACCTTTTAATTTTGTGATCCAGAATTCTTATCAGATTCATTTTGATCAGACAGCATAGATCAAACAATTGTAACAGTCCTGTACCTAAGATCGTATGGGGTAAAACTAATTCTGGCAGTGGGCGCATTGGAGGCAATCAGTCCAACGCTCACATCTTCACCGTAACAGATGACGAATAAGAACCAATTCTCATCGGAATTCAGACAATGGTAACAGCCAGGAATTTGCTATCGAGCTGTCGGTCTTCGTGCCGATTCGTTCTCCGAACAACATTGATGACCCTTCTGACCAACGAGGCAGCCTTTTCCGAACCATGAGTCGCAATATCGGGTATCGGCACGACCATCAATCACGACGCTTTCGCACGAACACCAGTACTTTCATCACTCGTTATCTTGCAGAAGCATCACATTATAAGCCAGTATATATATGAATCTACAAAAAGGCTTTCATGTTTGTGAGGCCACCTCTGAGATTATGCGGATAATACCAATGCCGCTTTTTTCGGTACACAGAAGTAGGGGCCGCCCATGGGGTTCCCCTCACGTAGACAAACGGACTTGACACGGGATTATGGCAAGGCCGGTCACATTTCCGTGTTCAGGTGAGCCAGCCTATTGGTCAAGCGATGACGATGGTAGGAATGGCGGAGATGGCATAAAATGGGGTACTGAAATAATCAGGGAATCTAACGATACATATGACCCATGGTTGACTGGCGAGCTTGGACGGTAACAGTAAAGGCAACAGCACAATACCCATTTTCTGCTCAGCTTTAGTCTTTCAGAAGAGCCAGCAATAAGTAAAAGTCATGACGCCTAAAAAGCCAATAGTCCTTCGTCTAGGCGAGGACATCAAGTACAACCACGATTTCTACAACAATGTCTTCACCAAAAGATTTGACGTTGTTGCGAACGAAGAGCCTGACAGAGCGTCATTTATCAAAGCGTTGAAAGAGAACAAGTGAGCTTTCCAGACGCCCAGATCTCTGCATTGCGCTCAAGAACTAACAAGCTTACAGATATGGTCAGTTCTCGGCGATATACCGTCCTCACTTCCAGACTGGCGGCGAGATGGGGCAATGGGATGAGGAACTCATATCTCTCCTACCGCCATCTGTTCGCATCTTTGCATCGGCTGGCGCAGGCTTTAATTGGGCTGATGTTGATGCTCTTGGTCGTCGCCGCATTTGGTACGCCAACGGAGCTGGCGCCAGCGATGAAGCAGTATCAGATACAACTCTGTTCATGATCTTGTCTGTATTCCGGAACTTTTGGCTTTCGCAACGCGGTGCACGTACATGTGACCCAGCAGAGTTTCAAGCGATGCACAAGTTGATCGCAACCATCTCGTACAATCCACGGGGTCATGTCCTCGGTATTGTCGGGTTGGGAAACATTAGCAAACTCGTTGCCCGCAAAGCTGGGTTGGCGCTAGGCATGAAGATTCATTATTACGATGTTGTTCGGTCACCACCTGAAGTCGAAGAAGAGCTACAAGCGACATATCATTCATCGCTCCATGAGTTATTAGGCATAGCCGACTGCGTTACGCTACATACCCCGCTCAACGCTCATACGCAGGACCTCATCAACACAGAAGCATTCGCAGCCATGAAAGATGGCGCAAGGCTTGTGAATACAGCTCGAGGTCAGATTGTAAATGAGGATGCGTTGATAGAGGCATTGAGAAGTGGAAAGATCTCAGCTGCTGGCTTGGATGTTCACTATCATGAGCCTCAGGTGTCTAAAGAACTAGCAGCCATGGATAACGTAACTCTGACATGTCATAATGGAGGAGCGGCTATCACAACTAGAATCAACTTTGAGCTGATGGCGATGGAAAACATCTTGAGGGTAGTAGATGAGTATGGGGAATTTTGTGGTGAGCCAACTACGGCAGTAAACCGCAAGGCTTTTGAGCAAGCCTTCTCATAAGCCTTTCAGCAGTAACTCAAGTACTATTAAACTAAAGTTCTGTTAATTGTATTATATAATCGATAACTACGAGATGTGTCACTTTTATGCATAGTTGTTCTTCTAAAGGTTGAAGCAGAGCTGATTGCTCAAAGTCATTGCAGCCCATGTTCTGACCTATGGAATACCCCAAGTAATCGTTAAACAAACCCTCAAACATATCCCTTACTTGCCCAGTAGGCAGATGGAGGGTATTTAACTAGAAACTGCCCCAGTATTGGTTAGCTGCTTATCGATTTGCCTGATATACATGTGGCAAGGCGAGAAAGTGCCGGTGAGAATAGAGGTATAGATCTGCAAACTTGCAGTATCAGCAGTACTTCTTTACACACTTAATTGCAGTAGCGCTAAAAGTACTGCTGATAAAACATGTCCAATGAATTGAAGCCCTTGCTGGTACGCCCCATCGCCCAACGGGTTCCTAAAGGATGTAGTGTTCCATAGACTCAATACCATCAAGATCAACAGCTCGTATACGGATCTAGCGTAGTATGCATGTTCCCGGAAGCATACAGCATTTCCTGCCGGACATCGATCCGTCTAACAACCGAAGTCTTCTTCTTGACAAATCGGTCATCCGTCCGATTGGCGGACCAAAGAATGTAGCCGAGATTGTTTCCATAGCTCATGGGCAAGGTTATCCGCTACCCCAGGTTTTACCCCAGGCCTACCCCGCAGAGTCAATAGCCTCTACCCAGGCTGACGATTTTGCTTAGGGGGATATATAAAGTAAATGGGAACAGACGGGCAATGTCCTACATTTATGCAAATATTTCCGCAGAATTTCCTTCGTTCACAAAACTCTGACGATGTTCAAAGCGGTAGCTGATTTCTTTAGGCCAAAGGCCACCAAAACTCTACACTATGCCCATCTCAAGAACAACACTCACCCGACATGGTACAAGGACTCTGGCCTCCGCAAGAACGTCTGGCACTGCGTCGGCTTCTATTTCGCAGTCTTTTATCTCGGCTTTGACGCCTCGCTCATGAATGGTCTTCAAGCAATCCCCCAATGGGAAGAATACTTCAACCATCCCTCTGGAAACACGCTCGGTCTCATATCAGCCAGTCTATTTCTCCCCGCGATTGTCACCCCATTCGCAGCATCCTGGATCAACGGACTTTGGGGAAGAAAGTGGTGTTTAGCTGTTGGATCCGTATTGTTGATCCTTGGTGCATTCCTCAACGCCTTTGCGAAGAATATTGGGACGTTTATTGGTGGCAGAGTCATCATTGGTGCAGCTGGACCCTTTGGTAAGATCACTGGTATTGCACTGCTTCAAGAGCTGGCACATCCTCGACTGAGACCATATGTTGCCACTGCATATTACAGCAATTACTATGTCGGGCAGATCGTTGCTGCGTGGTTCTGTTACGGCACATTATCGTGGCCTGACACCGAGTGGAGATGGCGAGCTCCTTGTCTCTTCCAAGCTTTTGCTCCAGCAGTTGTCCTCGTTCATCTGCTTTTTGTACCCGAAAGCCCTCGGTGGCTCATCGACCATGACCGATCCGAAGAAGCGCTTAAAGTTCTTGCGGACGAACATGCCAACGGCGACCTCAACGACGAGTTGGTGCGATACGAATTCGATGAAATTTGCCAAGCTTTGCAGTTGGAGAAGGAGAACAACAACTCCAAGTATAGCGATTTCCTCAAGACACCTGGCAACAGACGCCGCCTTCTCGTTCTTGTCACCATGGGCACGGGCTCCAACTGGGTTGGCAACGGTATCATCGCTTACTATCTATCACCGGCCCTCAAACTAGTGGGTATCACTTCTTCCAGTGCCATCGCCGGTATCAATGGTGGCATGGCAATCTGGTCACTCATTTGGGCGTATGCAGGAGCCATGAGTGCCGAACGCCTCGGCCGTCGCACGCTCTGGATCACAGGCACAGCTGGCATGTGTGTCGCTTATATCATCATCACTGGCCTTAGCGGTTCTTTTGCTGAGAATCCTTCGCATGGCGTCGGTATCGCTGTGGTGCCGATGATGTATCTCTTCAAGACCTTCTACTGCATCAGTTGGTCGCCACTGCCGTTTGCTTACGGCGCAGAGATTCTGCCGTATAATCTGAGACTAAAAGGCTTGAGTATTGAGTTGAGTGTTCAGAGTGTTGCGCTGGCTTTCAACCAGTGGGTTAACCCCGTTGCACTCGAGGCCATTGCGTGGAAATAGTAGGTAGACCCAGAGGCCGTTATGTCGCATCATCACTAACCTCGCACAGCTACATCGTCTACATCGCGGTCATCGCCATGTATCTCGTACTGATCTTGTTCTTCTTCCCTGAAACTAGGTATGTTGCTCTCATATCTCATGTTAAATAAACCACTAACTTTGGTAGAAATATGACGATTGAAGAAGTTTCCGTTCTCTTTGACACCGGGCGTAAAGGTGATGCTGCTGCTGCTGCCAGCAAGTTTCACAGCACCCAATCAAAGATGAACGACATGCTTGATGATGTAGATGATGCCGATAAAATGCCAACTGTATCACGTGTTGAAAGGGCATGAAATAACTGGCCGAGTATATTTTGGGTGAACAGATTACCTAGTCAATATTAATAGCATGTACTAATGACACCTCGTGTCTACCCCGATGGAAACACTTTTATCCTTGGCACTATATACTATGATATGACAACACCGTAAATCTTATAGCGGGGACCACTTCATTTGAAGCGCCCGTAGCTGTGTCGCTGGAAAGATAACTGGTAGGATTGATAATTGGTGGTCCATGTGCGTTTCATGCGGCACAGTTGCAGGGTTTGCTGATCAATTATGGAGAGGTTGGAGATTATCATGGGAATAACTCAACAGCGACGATCAGAAAAGATTCATCACAAAGCTGTAACTCGTGATCATTTCGGTCAAATTCATGACTTTCCCCTCAAGTTATATCAGTGTGATGCTATTGCACTTAGCATCAACCTCTATTGTCCACGCGATCAATTGTTTCGTCATTGAGCATACAATGTAAGCTTCCCCAACCATAACCCCTGTCAAAATTACCTGCAAGGCCCTCAATCCGCCATTCCCGTGTGAATCTCTAAGCGAGCCAAGATAACAAGACTCGTATAGTGCTGTAAGCGTGATGAACTTTATGCACTGGTGGCACACTTTACGGTGGTCACCGGCATAGAAGTTTTGCCGGAATGGAAAGACACCAATTAGCTTACACCACGATATCTTACTCGCATTAAATGGTTGGCCGACCTGCATTACGATCTTAGTGAGGTCTGTTAAGATGATGTAAAGGGAAGGCAATGTGAACTGCTAGCAAGGCTATTTATTGATGTTGTTTCTCATTCGACGCCACTTTTTGGGTTCCGAGGCCTTTGTTGTGAAGTTGAAATCTGAGTAGCGTCTCAGTGTTTAGATATTACCAGTTTTGTTCATTATGTTACAAATCATCAGAAATGTGTTCGCCATGGCGGCGGTGTTCATGGCATTGTCCATTACACCAGCTACTGCTCTTCCCAACATCCGGGTCCTACCGCTCGGTGACTCCATAACAAAAGGAACAGGGTCAACAGGCTTGGTTGGATACCGCCTACCATTGCGACAGAAAATCCTGAAACAAGGCGTCAAGGTCAACATGGTCGGTACATTGAAGAACGGAAACATGGTTGATGGGAATCATGAAGGCCACAGTGGGAAAATGCTAGCCGACATCAATGGCTACTGGCAAAAGCCAATCCAGGCCCGTCCTAATGTTGTTCTTATCCACGCTGGCACCAACAACATGGATCAAGGAAAAGACCTCGACATTGCCGCAGATATTCTCGCCGACATTGTCGACGGGATCTTCAAAGTCGCACCAGACGTGACAATCTGTCTCGCGCCAGTAATTTGGGCCAACGATAAGAAAATGCAAGCGAATACAGACAAATTCAACCCTCAGGTCAGGTCACTCATATCTACGAGACAAAAGAAAGGGAAGCATATTCTGGAAGTGCCGATTGATATCAAGAAGGAAGATCTTGGTGATTCAAAACATCCGAATGATGAGGGTTATGAGAAGATGGCGAATGCTTGGTTGAAGGCGATTCTAGAGGCTGATAAGAAGGGCTGGTTGAAGATGCCGATAAAGATGAGTCCTGAAGATGCGCCGGGGACTGGGCTTGGAGCGTGATGCCTCATGAAGAGATGGATATCAATGTGCAATAAGCTCACAATGATAATAAGCTACTGATTTCCAAGTCATGTCATTTTTCTGTACGGTATACGAAAATGGACAATGTTTCTCAATGAATTTCAGTGGTGATTGGTTCTGCGGAGTGGCTTGGATGCGGAGCGGAGAATAAGCGGAGACCAGAATTTCCGGACTTTAGCGCTAATAAAGCTTAATAAACTCCGAAATTGTTATCATCAGATGATGGCATTAGCATCAAATAAATAAAGACACGACCCACGACACAACACTTCAACACTCAAGCAATTCAATCAATACACATAAACAAACATCAAAGTCATGGCAGCAAAGTCTCTCGTCGTAGGCGGAACAGGTGGTATCGGCTACGGCATCGCCTGTCGCCTCGCCGCCAACTCCCCCTCTTCAACAGTCATCATCAGCGGCCGCAATGAGCCAAAGAACATTCCCCACTCAAACATCCAATTCAAACAATTGGATGCATCGTCAATGCGCGCCATCAAGACATATACTGATGAACTCAAGGCCACGCAAGATCGCTTCAGCACCCTCGTTCTCTCTCAGGGCATTCTCACGACCGCTGGGAGAACAGAGACACCTGAGGGTATTGATCGCAAGATGGCGCTTCATTACTACGGACGGCAATTGCTCATTCGCGAACTTCTTCCGTCACTCACAGATGACGCCAAAGTTTTGATTGTGCTAGATAGCACTGGTGGAAGTCCCGATAAACTCAACTGGGATGACCTTGACCTTAAGAACAATTTCGGCCTCGGGAACGCCGCATCTCATTGTCTTTCAATGACAGATGCCATGATCCAGAACTACGCAACCGAGCAAAAGGCTGAGGGAAAGAATCGGCATTTCGTCCACGCTCTGCCCGGTATCGTCAACACGAACATCATGCAAGGACTCCCTTGGTATATGCGACTTCCTAGCGTTGGTTTAGCTACCGTCTTGGGAGTTTCGTCTGATACTTGTGCTGAGAACATGCTCAAAGGAGTTGATGAAGCTGCAAAGATGAAGGACAAGCATTACGCTTTTGTCAGTCGGAAGGGAAAGGTCTTTGAGAAGCCGGCTTGGACCGAGGAGCAGGTTCAGAAAGTGAAGGATCATACCTGGAAGATTGTGGACGATGCATTGGCCAAGGCTTAATTGACACATATCGAATTCCAGCAGACATTCCTCTTTGTATTTCATTTGTATTATAGGCCATACTAATCAATGTCACAACGTTGTCTTGTTTTCTCACAAGGGATCAAAGCGGCTGCTTACCACCACCCGAAAAACGGAGTTGTATCTTGACAAAAAAGGTATAATTTTCAGCGTGACTTGCCATAAGTCTTGTCAGGATAAATTGCCGCAAGGGCAAAAAGAAGTACTGATAAATCTTGGCCTGATTGTGCCTCGTCACGGGATCGAACCGTGGACCTTGTCATTACTAGTGACACGCTCTACCACTGAGCCAACGAGGCGCTATCTTATTGGTTGAGACTCAGGCGGCTTGGGACAGCTCATGGACGCGATAGACATGAGTGCGAGACAATTCTCCTGTCAAATCCATGCTGTCATTGCGAGTTGTTCGCATAACACTGATTGGGAACTCTGTAAGAATAGATTGGAGGTCCCGAGCTGGTACTGCGTGATTCCGGTGCCTTTCGACATGGGATTATGTAAATGTCACGTGGACGACACGATCTTGAGAATAGATTTGTAGGTTCAGACATTCACTCATTAATCCGTCAACGGTCGTGGGTTCTTGACGCTCATTGTGTCATGATTAAGCTGAAACTCACCTGTATATAGTATATGTACTTCAATTTCGTTTGTAGAAGCATTTGCTGGTGCCTAGAGGTGTACTAGGTCATTATCGCAAATTGTTGATTCATAAGAATAGGGTAGCCAGGCGCGTTTGGGGCTTACCAACACGCGCCAGCTAGCCACGCGATAAGGCGTATTGGCTGATTTGATAAATCTTTGTTACTTGTTGATCCTTCGCACCGAAACACAGAACAGCGGGAGAAAGTGATATCAGGTTACAGAGTACTTCCTATTCAGATCACTTCCGGATGAGACCCCACGCTCCCGAGGGCTAGGATAGCTTGCTATGAGCCTGAGACATTTGAATCACAAGCATTTGAGTTCATCGGCATACGGTGGAACCAACCGCGGAACAATGGCTTGATCTCTGCAGATTGATATGCATTTTTCTTGCCCTAGTCATCTTATCAATCAGTACATCACCGACCTCGGATCAGTTGCCAAGCCGGTTATCACGGCTCAGTCGAACATTCATTGGCCAACAGAGACGAGCTTCCTTTTTAGGTTATGGGGCTACATCTTGGTTCGTTTAGTCTGAAGATCAAGCTGTTAGATCTCTAACAGAGTACTGTACAAGATAGGTGACAATATGTTAATCAATTATTATCGGGCGATAATCAACTCATCACCAAAACTACATTTGCACAAAAGTGAAAATTCTTGCAGTGGGTTTACGGTGATTGGATTGACCCATGTACAGACCCTCTCATGCTGTTTGTCATAGCGTGGGGAATTGATCAATATTGCCGGCTCAAGTACCAAAATTGCACATCCGGGAAATCTTGCCCATGGAGGTCTCAGAACGAATAGCAAAAAGAGAAACCTTTTATGCTTAATATCTCTGAGCCGCGTCTCCTCTCCCTTCACACGATGTCTCCTTCCAATCACCCCTCATCTCACGCCTTGAATCCGTCACCTGGGGAGCTACAACCTCTTTTACAAAGCATGGATATCGACAAGAAAAACCCCGATATAGAAGCTGGCAGGGAGTCACCCACCATCGAACCAACACTCCCAACCAACAATGACCCAACAGCCGATGTCAAATCAGAAGATTACGAGAACAGAAATGTCGGTACTTTGAACCGCAGACTCAAGTCTAGGCATGTTCAGTTCCTTGCTTTGTCTGGTGCCATTGGGACGGGCCTTTTTGTCGGTAGTGGACAGGTCCTGTCACTTGCTGGACCCCTCTCGGCGTTTCTGGCGTACACTATCACAGGCTTCAACATCTATTGTGTTTTGAACAGTGTTGGTGAGATGGCATCATGGCTACCCATCCCTGGTCCCGTTCCTATCTTTGCTGCGCGTTTTGTTGATCCTGCCCTTGGGTTTGCTCTTGCTTGGAACTATTGGTATCAGTTCGCTATTGGTGTTCCAATTGAGGTCACCGTTTCAGCTGTCATTGTCAATTACTGGCACCACAATATCCCCCAAGTCGCGTTGATTACCCTCTTCTACTTCACCATGGTTTTCCTCAACTGCCTGCCTGTTCGGATCTACGGAGAAGCCGAATTCGTCTTTGGTGCCATCAAGTTGTTGACCATTGTCGGACTCATCATCCTCATGTTCATTATTACTGTCGGTGGCGCTCCAAATGGCGAAGCAATTGGCTTCCGATACTGGAACCATCCCGGTCCCATGAATGAGTACCTCAAGGATGGTGCACTTGGAAGATTCCTCGCCTTTGTCAAGGTGTTTATCACTGCAACCTTCTCCTACGGCGGCAGCGAAATGGTCGTCATGGCTTCTGGAGAGACCGAGAACCCTCGTCGCAACATCCCCAAGGCTATCCGTCGAGTCTTTTGGAGAATTGCAGTCTTCTACGTCCTGTCTATCTTCCTTGTCGGTCTCTGTGTCTCATCCAAAGACCCCAACCTTCTCAACGCCATCAACAAATCAGCTCCTGGAGCTGCGCAAAGTCCCTTCGTCATTGCGATCCGCAACGGCGGCATCAAAATTCTTCCGTCAATCATCAACGCTGTCATCCTTACATCAGCATGGTCCTCTGGCAACTCGCTCTTCTACGCTGCAACTCGAGTGCTCTATGCCGCGGCCCTCGATGGCAAAGCACCCCGGATTCTGACTTGGGAGAGATTCGGTGTCCCATATCTCTGTGTCGGCGTCACAACAATATTTGGGTTGTTGGTATACCTCAATGTCAGCAACAGTGGCGCAGAGGTCTTTTTCTGGTTCAGCAATCTCAGCGGTGTTGGAGCACTAATCATCTGGGCCAGCGTCTCCTTCACTTATCTCCGCTTCTATTACTGTCTCAGCCACAACGGTATCGATCGCAACACGTTACCGTTCAAGTCACCATTTCAACCCTTCCTAGCCTACTTCTCTTTCTGCTTCTGTACCATTGTTGCAGTCTTCAACGGCTTCGATGCCTTCTTCCCTGGCCGTTTCAGCGCAAAGACCTTCCTGCCCCCATACATCAATATTCCCATTTTTCTTGTTTTGATCTTCGGATACAAGTGGGTCAAGAAGTCAAAGTATGTCAAGTACTCTGAGATGGATATCTGGTCGGGCAAGGCGGAGATTGATCGCTTGGAACCGACTTGGCCAATCGTCCAACCGAGTAACTGGCTTGAGCGTATCTGGTTCTGGATCGCTTGAGCCTCTTATTATCAGTCACACAAAGGACGATTGCTTGTCATGTAGATAGTACTCAGGGTTTATAAAAAGTTTAGAATGAAGACTGTTATATAATCACATATTATTAATTCAGCTGTTGTTTCAATCTGAAATCTCCAAAAGTCAGCGGCATATAACAAATTCATCAAACTCGTTACTAAGTGGTAGAAATGTGCTACAAGCATCTACCAGCCAAGATTGAATCACAAGACAAGACATAAGCGACGATTGAATAGTTGATACTACCCTACTAGACTATCGTCTATAAGGCGACACGACGGGATTCTATTCCCCGTCAAAGGCCTAGCGATTAAGACTTTCTCGTTTCCATACTCAGAGATCATCATATGTTTCTGGGCTCTGAAGATGCACCACCTTAGCAGACATAATTGCTTGGGCCTGGTTGTTCCAGAAACTACATCTGCCTTTCTCATTATGATCATCTGAATCTAGGATAAGTCCTCTTTGAGCGATGAGAATCGGAAGCTGAACTGTGAGAACATCTGAAAGCAAATTGCCCGAGCCATCGGCAACTGGCCATTTGGGAGACTGAAAATGGGCGACTGGTGGTAGCTCCAGAGTATTAGGGTCACCAGAAAGTACAAAGGATGTGAAATAGGTCTGATGTGCCGTAGCGAGCCTCGTAATGGTAAGCCTGTTGGCGTAGAACTTCGCATCACGCGGCTTCAACCTTTTTTCCAACAGTTGTAGCGCTTGATCAAGCGAGTTGGAAAATAAGGCGACGAGGTCAGTAGCGTGATAAGCATACTTGATATCCGGGAAGTTATATCGCATCATGTACGACTTGCTGGGATATGCGGAATAGATCTCCCGTGTATTGCAAGTGAAGGATGCATCACGGGTAGTTGTTGCGATGCATGCTGTATAATCGCCTTTAAAGACCTCTCTACAATTGTACCGTTTAGACCAAATGATCGCTTCTCGTACGTGTTTGGGCTTGTTGCTGGGCAAAAACGTCTCGAGGAAATTCTTAAAAGCTGTTTCTGATGTGATGTTTTTTTTGGTATAAATGATGCACTTTAGTTAGAAACATGAGAGATAATGGCGGAACCTATCGTTTTGTTCCAAAAACTACCTGTTTAACTTGTAAGCACTCTGTAGTCAGGTCTTTGAGGTACCATCCACAACCCCTC
>PVQA01001486.1:0-21581 GCA_002980515.1 Fusarium burgessii | reverse complement strand
GGGAGGAACAGGAGGGAAGGAGGGTGTTTTCGTTTACAGAAGAAAATAAGGAAGGAAAGATGGTTGCTGCGTAGGCAGCTACTGTTGCTTTCCTTGTTGGTTGGTTTACCCTCACGTTTATTTCGTTCCAAAGGCTTGCGTGCAGTTGAGCCACGGATTAGACGCGACTGCACGAGCGAGCACGTTGTATGATTGGCCAAAGCTTAGCCTCAATACAGTTTTCTTGCATCTCAACACTGTATGTTCATACTGTCAGCTCAATACACACCAGTACGAGGAATATGATGATAGTGAGCCGACGCAACAAGAATTCTATTGCATAAAAGTTGTAAATACCATCAGGCATCGGTAACATTGCATGCTATCACTATCCACTAACTTAGCACACAGAAGCCAAAACCAATCCTCTTACACCATCCATCACATCATAACATGGAAACCACTACATATTCGCTAGTCCTGGCCCCAATGTACAACAGCAACTTCCTTTATACCAATAACTCCGTTAGTCCGTTCGTTTACTACAAAGTATCCCACCCCCCGTTGTTAATCTCCGCCTCCAACTTGCGGCTGATTAAGCTTGGTACCCCGTGGTTGAGCACCGTGTTTCGTATCATGGAGTCGTATCGTTTCTGGTTCAGGAAGAGCTGTCGCCCATGGCGCAGCTGAGGATCCGTCTCTCCGTACTTGTCTATATATGGCGCTGGTGTGAAGGATCCTGAAAGTCGGAAGAGGTATACTACCGAGCATTTACGCACATTCAGGAACACACCAATATTCCTTTGACACCTAAATCTTGTTATCACACTGTCCATAAGAATATATCTGACCATCACTTACTTGCGCATATGCTGTTGTGCACCGCCGATCTTGGTGTGCTCTGTTTGATCAGCAGAATTGTCCATCTTCTGGCAGCATGTACCTTGGCTGCAAGATAGTTCTCCGCAGAAAAGGCAGATAACAGGATCTGTAAGCTCCTTTCCAGTAGTAGGGCATTTTCGTCTGGTAGCTTCTTCTATAAGAGCATCGTAGTTCTTAGGTAGCCCGATAAGTTCAAAAATTCCTGGGTGGCTCATCATCGCTGAGAGAGGGATCTCGCTGTAGTCTCCAGGCCACATAACTTGATGCTTTACCCAGCCAGATACCAGTGCAGAAGTTGTTTGCGGCCAGCCGCAAGCTGATGCGTTGTCTGTGATGGCGGCACACATCTCGTCAAATGTTGGCACTCGGAGCGCTTCAGTGAGGCGCTCTAGCTCATCAGCTTCTGGCGACGGCGAGATATGACTGTTAAAGTCTACGCCGTACTTGACATAGAGGAAAATGACACATTTACGTAGGAAAGTGAGAGCATATTTCTTGGAAAAAGTGTACCAGCTCTCCAGAGTGTCCACGCCTGGTTGCTGGAAGCCACGGTTCTCACCAAATTCGACGCCTGCGGGAAACTGAGCCGAATGGAAATCGACGCCAGTTTTAGTAACACCGAGAGCAAAGTCTGCGAAATTGTTGACGGCCGGGTCTTGAGTCTGGCGATTGGTGAGATTGCCAACCCAGCTGGCAACAGGAATATTGCGACCCATGTGATACACCAGCTTAACAAGCTCTGCCAGATAACAAAGTCGAAGAACATGGGAAATCTCAGCTTTCTGAAGTGGCACCAAACCATAGGAGCATTCCACTAAAAACAGGAACGAGTCCATGCTTAGCAGTGGAGGGTAGACATCTAAAGGCCGGCGAGCATAAGGAGTTCCAGTACCAAAGTACCTAGACATAAACAGCTGGCAGTGTTGCCGTTCGCTGTCCTTCTTGAATTCGGCTTCAATCTTGTTCTCAGCATCACCAGATTGCGCCCCAACAGCGATGTAAGAAGATACAGTCTCTGACAGGACTCTCAGATGCGTCAAAACGTGTTCAGGGATCTTCTCTAGAAGTGTCATGCCTGGCTGAGCCTCGATGCCTCGCTGCTGGACTTCGACTGAAGAAATGGTAAAGCCGACAGCTTTCGCCAGCGTATCACTGGCGCATAATTCACCAACATTGTCGCCTTTGGCGTCAATCAGGTGGCTAGTACGGAGGCCATTGACACGAAGCGTATTCCTTAGTCGGCGGTAGGCTGCTAATAATTCATTCATCAACTGGTTGCCTTCTGTGTTGTTGTTGCTGGCTGCGGGTTGAGGTTGCACCGGCTCAGGGGTAACCGAATCAGAGAATGCATAGCTTGCCGGTGTGCCGACAGTTGACGAATGAGACTCAGAATCATCTCTTCCCCAAGAGTTGTCGCTTGAAGCTTGGGCTGGAAGCAAAGACTCAACCAGACTTCCTGGAAGGCTTGGAGTGAACATGTCGGGCACAGTTGGCTCATCCTCTCGTGCCTTGCTTCCACCGATCCAGTAAGCAGACCCCATTTGCTTCTCAACAAAGTCATCGAATGTACCTTGAGACTGTAGGTAGCCTGGGTATGACTCATCTATGCCTTTCCAGATAATGGGTACAAATGCATTGCCTAGAGCCTTACACAAGGGACAGACAAACTCATTGCGCTTGGTATCTTCAGGGTGATGCCTCGCAATTTGATGCGTATGACGGCGAACCGTCGCTTCGTAGTAAACCTCAAAGCAGCGGTAATGCATCATATGCCCACAACCGCTTGCCACGGGGCCCGATCGACAGACATTGGAAGGGAACCCCTTTCCAATTGTCTGTCTCTCTGCGAGGAAGGTTTCGCCTTGAGCGTTGATTTTCTCTACCATCTTGCGGTTTTCATGGGCAATGCCGAATGGCCGAACATCCTCAGCCGATCGATCAAGACTGCATGGCGTTTGTGACGCTTCACGAACGAAATTAGGGTCTTGGAAATCTGTCTGTCGAAGAATGCGGCTTTCATTGAAGTGAGCGAAAGTTCCGTAGAGATGGCGATCGTCTGGCTCTTCCTGACACAGGATGCAAGTTCCCACAGGATATTTCCAGTTGTGTTTTCGATCCTCCGTTTGCTCATCTTCGCCTTCTTCACCCTCGTCTTCGTCTATATCACTGCCCCAGTCGAAAGAAGCCTGGTTTTCCATGAAGCTCTTCTGCTGTTGCTGGAATTGCGCCATGACCTTGGCCTGGCGGCTCAGAGCTGCCTTCTTTCTTCTCTCGCGCTCTTCCTCGGCAGATGTGTTTGCTGGTGAAGCGGTGCTTATACGGTCAACGGAAGCGCCCAGGTTCACGTACGCTGTCTCAAAGGTGCGAGGGCGCTTCTGACGCAGACGCTTGAGAACGAGCGCGATCTTGGGATGGACTGCCTTGAACTCGTCCTTGGTTGACATCATGTTCAGTAGAGACACGATAGTCCTTGAGCTGGGGGCTTCGGGCATAAAGTTGCTGCGGCCAAACTTTGTGAGGGCAATATAGACAAAGGACTTTGGTGATTCCTCGCTCATGTCGTCGTCACTTGACTTGTCCTCGAGAATGGCAATGAGTATGAGGTGCAACACGACCTGGAGGAATGTTTCCAGTCGAGTGAAAGGGACCGAGGGAGTAAACTTGCCAGCCACTAGGGGGTAGAGGAGCGAGTAATATATGACCTGAGCAAACATACCCGTGCTCGTGAAAGCACCCAGTTCCTCAAACATGCCCGAAGGGACTGGTCGAGCCTTAGGTTCATACACAATCTCCTCAGCAGTCTTTCCTGTTCGCTTCGCCATCTTCTTTCGATAAGCCAGCTCCGACTCCTCACGCTGGTTCTTATTGTAGTGCGCGATGTAAGGATCAATCTCCTCGATGTATTCGGGTCGAAGCTCGAAAGTACCAACATCAGAAACACCCTCGGGTGGTTTGAAAGTGGCCATTTCATCAAGCACTCGGTGGAAGTCTTCTTGCTCTTGGTACTTCTCGGGTAATTTGTTACAGATCTCGTTGAACGACAACGGCTTGAAACACAATACATGTGTAATGTCGCGACGCATGGCCAAGAGCCTGGATTTAGTCTCGTCCTCTGAAGAGATCAAAGAAGTACGGTCACTGAGCAGAACGATGAGAAGATGAATCATGTCTTCAACAACATCAAGGTGTTGAGCATCATCCTGAGCTTCAGATTTGAGCTCGAATAAACCCTTGACCCAACTTTCCATTCCAAAGCGGTCTATAATCGAAGCCAGTACTCGGCTGGGGTTGCAAACCACCAAAGCGGTCTGAAGAAGGAAGATATCTCGATGATGAGACACGTCTCGCTGGCCGACACCTCGGTAAGTGCTGGCTTGGTGCCGCAGGCTGATTCCGTTACGAACCCACATATTGGCTTTGATCTGAGCCAGCCAAGCGCAAACACGGAGAGGAAAGTCAAACGATGCGATGAGGTAATCCTCTGCAGTGTAATTCTTTCGCGGCACTTGAGGTCTGCCCATCAGTCTTGGCTTAGATTTTAGCTCTTGTTGAGTAAAGCTCAGCAGGTTCCGCATGGTAGACACAGGAAGAGATCGACCACACTCAATGAGCCAGGACAGAGTGTAGTGCAGGGCGTGGTGGAAGCTGATCGCATCCTTCTCAACAACAAACTTGACGACATCGTACGATGAATTTTCACCATCGAACTCGAAATCACTCAACGTCTTAAACTGCACTTCGTCTTTGATTTCACCTTGCTTAAATCGATGACGTTCAGCGCCGATGGAGTTCAAGATGACCGTCTTAGCCGTAAAGCGAATTGCCTGCTGGAGGTAGTGAAACTCGTCAGGGGGGCAGTTGCGGAATGCCTCGGCAAGGTTTCGAGCTTGCAGATTGATCTGCCTAGTCACGAGGGATGCTGTTATCCAGGAATCGGCCTCGTATTCCACGTGTTCAACCACAGCTCTCACGTTGGGCCCGATACATTGGTGAAGCTTGACAAGGTCGAGGAACTGCATGAGGTAGCGGGGCTCACATCTGACACGCTCCTGGACATGGGGAGCACCGAATAGATACTTCAGGTCCTGGTAAAAGTGATACATACGTCTGTTGGTGACCGATCCGCTCTCGAAGCCGAGGACTGCGTCAGGGGACACATCCCAAGGATGTCCAACTTGACGGGTTGTCAAGAAGGTGTAGAGAATTGCCAACAAGCTGGTCATGAAGTTGCCACGTTCGACAACTTCTGCGGTGATTGATGGAGTGGTGAGCATCTGAAGGGAAAGATTGATAATGGAGTGGTCTGGCTCTCGGTCTCCAACCAGATAAAGCTGAGCCAGAATGGTGTAAAGACTGGCGAACCTGAGGGCCAATACCCTCTTGAATTCAGGAATGGTCACAACCGTAGAGATGTACAAAGCTCGAAGGTCATTTCTCACCTTCTTCCACATCCGTAAATCGAACAGAAGTAGCCAGTCAAGCCGAACACGGCGGAAGACGTCCTCTGCCGGAGGTACGTTCTCGCGCTGTGTATAGACCGCAGGTGTCTCAATCCAATAACGCCCAGGTCTGGGAATCAACTTTTCGCTCTTACCAGGAGTCTTGGGGATTTCTGCATTCGCCTTTGCGTAAATCGAAGGCGCGATCAGGGGCTCGGCTGTATCAGAATCGGATGGTGTTGCTTCTCTGTCCCTGACTCTAGCTGGAGCCTCAGATTGTGCTGGGCCCTGGCTCTGAGACTGAGCTTGAGCAGGAGGCGGCGGAGGAGGTGGTGGGTAGCCGGCCATTGTTGCCTCGTCTTCTTCCAAAGCCTGATCGTTGTCTCTCCAATTCATCCCCAGGTCTCCAACGTCTCCACGGGCATCGACCATCATAACATCGTCATCCTCGTCTTCGTCTCCTCCAGCCACTGAGCTGGAAGGAGAATGTTGGCCTTGGTCGTCCATGTCTGCGTCGACGTCTTCGTCCTCCCCATCATCGTCGTCGGAGTCGTCGTCAATTTCTATTTGAACGCCGGTACCGGTATTAGCTGCAGCTTGCAAGGCCAGAATGAAACGAGCATTCATGCCATCAAAGCGACGTCTGCTGTGGACAATCTGATCGTCTTCCTCTTCGTCGTCGATTAGACCCATCGTATGCGTCGCTTGGCTCCCCTGGCGCCAAGGGTTCATTACCTGCTCACAGACGGTGCGTCGAAGAATACCGTTGTCATGACCGACTGAGCAACCAGAAATATCACTCAACCACTCAACGAGGGTGCCGCACATTTGTTCGCGGAACGTGTCCCTTGCAGACCGAATTGTGACCGTAACTCTGATGGCCTCCATAATAACTGCCATCTCCAAGAGTCGCTTCACGTCCGGCATATACGTCAAAATACTTCGTCCAATAGCATCAGTCTCCCAGGCATTCTCAGCGGCGAGCTTACGGCTTTTTCGACAAGCGCGGGCGACCTGGTCTTGAACTTCTTGAACGGTATGTTTCTCGTCGTTCCATAAAATCAGGGCGAATTCTGTGCATGGCTCGGCATCGGGACCGTAGTATTTTGAAGAAAGGCGTGATGACTGTTCATCTTCAAGAATCGATTCCTGTGTCTTGGCCTGCCGGAGTTGTTCTGGGGAACATGAGATGACGTCGCAGATGTAGTCGAAAACACGACCAATGGTCATCTGTAGATTCGTAACAAGGTCCTCGGGCAGACCGGCTGCCTCTTTTCCTTTCCCCTTATCGGTAGCTCCCTGGACGTGAGAATGAATGGTACAGAACAGAGGCGTTCGCCATGCTTCGTCGTCTCCACAGTCACAGCAACCACTATTTCCTACCGATATGTGGATTCGAACCATGTGTCCTGTATGATCGGTCGAGTCGAAGCACCGGGCGCACAGGCAGCAAGTCTCGTCGGTACCGCAGGTGCGGCACATGTATGATGCTTCACCAGGCTTGAAGATGTGACCACATCGCTTCCCCCGCGCTGCTTCAGTGTACTCTGCTCCTTCAACTGCGCCTTGAGAGTCGCTCAGCTTGAGGGTCTCTCCAGGTTTACCATCCGGGAATAGTAATCGCATATATTCGCTGTTTCCTCCGGCAAGAGACCAGAAGAGGCTGACAAGGAGCTCGCGAGAAGCATCTTCGGTATAGCGGTAGTTGAAGCGTGCGGGCAGGTCTGCCAAGAACTGGCAGAGCTGCTGCTCCTGGGTTGACATAGATTGGGACATGGTCAAGCCAACCTCATCGTAGCATTTGTTGTGTGAAAAGAAAAGAGGAGATGGGAAAGAAAGAAAAGCAAACCGTTGATTGCGGTGTCGGCGATGTCGTCAGGTCGATTATTGATAGGCAATACCGAAGTGGGGGGTCCGCAAATATTGGAGAAAGTTTGGTGGAACAGTGCTCTGCGGATAAAGACGTCAGCGATTTGAACAGAGTAGAGTAAAGAAAACAGCGGATTCACCCTATGGTAGTTCAGTAAAAAAAGACACAAAATCCAAAAGTGGCCGTGAATATGGTTGTTGCTAATGTCAGATCGTGTAACTGTTAAGCCGTAAAGTTGACGACGGTTCAAATATTGGGTACGAATACGTCTGCCTTCTACCCATTGCATTGCATCCTGAGGCTGAATCACAGGTAGATCCTGGTGCAGTCACCGAGGGGCAATACCTGCTAATCCACTACACCGTGCACCTATCGAATTGCCGAAGCAGCTCTATAGATCGATCCATGGACACAGTCACAAGCAAAACGAAATGCAGTTACCACTCTGGGCAATAAAACTCTATGAGTAGGCATAGACTCATTTTCACTTAATGTTCACAAATGGCGTATGCACACACGAAGAGCAAGCAATAGTTGTGGCTATTGCCGGTTCCAACAATTGACAACTGGAAATAAGGCATGATCATAAGAAGGCGTTGTGTGTGAAAGCAAGCCTCTAATTCTCTTCTAATTTGTACACGACTAGTGGCACAGGATCAATTCCTCGCCTCGCTCAGCCCGTTGCTCGATAATCAGGTTCCAAGTCCTTGTCGGCCTCTTTATTCCTCATCCTCATCGCCACCCTCGAGGAACTTATGTCGGATATCCTTCCATTGTCGCTACACGCCTATTAGCATTTGTCTCTCATCGATTTACATTGTCATCGCACGTACGCCTCGGTTGTTGTTGTCCCAGACCTTGTCCATGACGTTGTTGAAGCCCCTGTATCATAATCAGCGTCCTGTCCCCGTTGGTCCGAAGTCGTGTGCGGGCAGTCCCTACACCTCCCAAGCGAAGCCAGCAGTGAAAACGGTAGCGAGCATGAGGTAGTTGGTGGAGAAGAGGCTCCTGTAGAAGAAATTTGTATTAGTATCGAGAATCGCTGCGTTTTCGTGTCGTCGGCATCGGCGTTACTTGCCTGTAGAGGGTGTTGGCGAGGGCCTATGAAGATGCGCGATTAGCCATTGCGGTCGGTGGGGGGGTTCTTGGGGTCGCCTGCTATCTTACCATTTTGATTTATGAGCGCAATTGAGCGTCTGTAACACGGCTTAGAGTCGGTGGTGGACGTCTGCGACGGGTGATTGTGAAGCTTCGGTTGAAGGATGGAGAGGTTCTAGAGATTGTCAGGCCAGGAAATTCGCGAAGTTCCGGGGACAGCTTTACCTCGCCTGTGATTGGCCGGCTGAACCAGATATCCCGAGCCCCATTTTAATGTAGTACGGAACTCACTTTCATTCAACCATGACCATCTTCTTCTCAGTTCATGCGAGTAATTGAGAAGGAGCATAATTTTTTCGCTGAATCTCTCTGAATTTCTCTATCGAAACCCCTCGTAGAGTCTATGTTAAGCTCTCATGAAAGAGATTCTCTATGGTGAAAGCAGCCACCACTATATGAGGCTATCTGGCAAGAGTATTCTCCTGGAAAGAATCATTGCTGAGATACTGGAACCTGTTTCAACAAAATTTGCCGATTTCATTAAACATGTCCCACAACTGCCTTGGATATTTCGGGCTTCTCCTTGGTCTCCTTTTTTGCCTTTTCCTTCGCCTCTTTATACCTATGCACTCTCTCCCTGAAACCAATATGTTGCTGAACTCGAGGACCCCTGATGGAACTCATGACGCGAAGTGGTGGGCGAACGAATTCGTCATCCGAATCCGACTTATCACTCTCCAATTCCTCAGTAGGTGAGATCCATCTTCTATGCAGGAAGCCCGGGAGACATGCCGCAATCCATTCATCGGGACAGAGTCTGATTATGGCACCCCATGGAACAGAGATGGCTCCCAGACCGATTGATAGTCCCCATTCTTTGCCGTTCAAGCGAACAATCTCAAAAGCATCACTACCTACAAAAATGATGAGGACTTGACCTCCGATCATGATGAGGTTGATTATGATGAAGAACAAATTGCGATGGAGACCCTCAAAGATGTTGAGCTTGTTATCCAGTCGACGATTGCTGATTTCCTAATTAACAAAGGCTCCCTTGTAAAAGAGTTTCGGAACATACTTGATTTCGTTAAAAATTTGTAGCCAGACAAATGTATTGAAGACGACTGTATTCAACTGCTTTGTGTCTTGTTCAGAATTACTGTACCAGCCCAAAAGCTTCTTGCCACCAAAGTTCAACACAAATGTGATTGCAAGTTGACAAATGGCTTGTCCTATGATCATCTTGGCCATTCTCAGTGTAATGAGCGGCGCCGACTTGCGGTCTGGTTTGCGGTCAAGGATACTCCGCGTAGGGGGATCTGTGGCCAATGCAAGGGCTGCAAATGTGTCCATGATCAAATTGACCCAAAGAAGTTGGACAGCGTTGAGAACAGATTCCTGCTTTCTACTTGCAACGGCTGAGACGAATGTCAATACCACGGCTGTAATATTGACAGTCAGTTGGAACTAGATCCTCCAGTCAGCAGCTGAGTTTGATGGTTATTGTATATTGAAGCTTACTTGAAGGAACTTCTTGACAGAATCATTAACTGCACGACCCCACATTAAGCCCTTCACAATGGAAGCAAAGCTGTTGTTCATTAGTAGTGCCTTGCCGTGGCATATGAATGGCTCACTTACTTATCATCAAGAAGGATAATCGACGATGCCTCCTTAGCCACTTCTGTTCCAGCAATGCCCATGGAAAACCCAATGTCTGCCATCTTCAGAGCTGGGGCGTCATTCGTTCCATCACCAGTCACTGCCACGGTTTCCCCGAGGTCTTTGAGGGTACGAACCAGAATTCTTTTATCCTCAGGGCTTGAGCGAGCCAAAACCTGAAGGTTTCTGACTTTCTGCTTGAGCTCTCCAGGTGGAAGTCTCCGAAATTCCGGGCCTTCCATCGCGATGCCGCCTTCTTCGGGACGGAAAATGCCACATTCAGAAGCAATAGCAGAGGCTGTTCGGATATTGTCGCCAGTCACCATTCTTACAAACACGCCGGCTCTGCGACAGTCGTCCAGGGCACTAATGACAGTCGGTCGCAGCGGATCTTTGATACCATAGACTCCAATCAGTGTCATATCTTGGTGCACAACATTGAAGTCTGCATGTTGCGGGTTATCCGGAGAGACGGCTCCTTCAGGTGGCCAAGATTCAAAGTCTCGATATGATGAACCGATGGTTCGAAGAGTCTGCCCTGCATAGGAGCTGATAATGAGGCTGACCATGTCTCGATCAGCTTCAGTCAATGGAACCGACGTCGGTTCCCCCTGCGACAAATTTGCGAGAGTCCTGGTACACTTTCCCAGCAGTATCTCAGAAGCACCCTTTGCGTATGCTCGATAACTCCCATTGGGCAGCTTCACAACGACAGCACTATACTTGTACTTGCTATCGAAAGGCACTGTCTGCACAATATTGGCAGAAGATCGAATCTCTTGGATTGGCCCAGCTCCGAGATGGTCTCGGCAATAGGTTAGCAAGGCAACCTCAGTCTTAGAACCGATAAATGTCTTCTGGCCATCCTGGTCACCTTCGAAGGCCGTTGAGTTCAGTGAATTGGACTGGATGAGTAGAATCTTGGCCTGTTGGCTTAGGCTATTCGCAAAATCGGCCTCTGGGATATTGGGTATAGTGAGAGCCTCCTGGTCGATCTTCAAAGATTTGTCCATTGGTGGATCAGTGCCGCCGAAACTTGTGGTTTTGCCGAGTGTGGCGGCAACGACCGTCATTTTGTTCTGGGTAAGTGTCCCAGTTTTATCAGAGCAGACAGTCGTTGCATTTCCCATCGTCTCGCAAGCCTTAAGGATTCGAACGAGATTGTTGTCGCGGAGCATCTTCACAGTTGCAAAGCTTAACGCCAGTGTGACTGCTAAGGGCAAGCCTTCGGGCACAGCCACTACAACAACAGTAACTGAGACGATGAATATTTTCATAAACTCTTGACCCTTCTCAGAAGGAGTTCCGCGGTTGATTGGAAGCTGAGCGCAGAACTTGATAAAAAGCACAATGAATAGCAAGAGCGCAGCACCAGCACCGACTTTGGCGATCCAATCAGCCAAAATATTCAGCTTCTTCTGCAGAGGTGTATCTTCCTGTTCGGTGCGGAGAGCCATTGAGATTCGGCCATAGCTTGAGTTGACACCTACAGCAGTCACAAGGAACGTTCCATTGCCCTCATTGACCTTGCTTCCCGAGATGATGAAAGGATCAAGCTTCTCTGCCTCCTTGGTATCGAGCTTCTGGATTGCATCAAAAACATCTGCTGCTGGTGTCTTTCGGAGTAGATCCGACTCTCCAGTAGCTGAAGACTCATCACACTTGATGGAGCTGCCTTGAATAAAGATACCATCTACAGGCACAATGTCTCCTGTGGCAAGATGCATAACGTCCCCAACCATTACGTCGTTGATGGATATTTCTTGGGAGTTCCCGGAACGAATAACATTAACCATACGATCATTGGTTTTCTTGGTGAGCCGAGTGAACTGCCGCTGCATATGCCAATCGTTGATCGTGCCGACCAGCACAACAATACTGACCCTGTTAGTCTTGCAAGTCTTGGCGTGTCTGGGGTATTGACTTACACGATAGCAACGATAATTGCTACGCCTTCGACCCATTCAACTTTGGGCTCTCCTTTCTTATGTTCGCCTCCAAAAGTTTGGTATAGACCTAGAGCCAATGATACAATAGCCGCAATGGTCAATAGAATGAGGACCTTATCGTTATAGGTAGTCCAGGCAATCTCCAAAAGAGTTTTTGACTTCTTTTCGGGGAGGCGATTGTCTCTGAAAATTTTCTTTCGATCACAGAAAGCCCCAGTAGGATTGGGATCTTCAGGGGGGGGGATATGAACTGCGGCATCTGCATTTCTCTCTGGTATTGTACCACCGGCAGTGCCATATTTTGGTGTGCCTTCTGGCGCAACATCATGGAATGCGACCCCTCTATCCACTGTCGACTCATCAATGCTGAGGCCAGCATTACGATCTGTAAGCAGTCCCTTCTCTATACCTTCGATTCCCCCAAGAGCATAAAAGGCGTTGAGACTCTTTGGATTGAGCAACTTCGAAAGCTGGCCGGGACTGAAAGCAAATTTGTTTTGTTCAGTTCTGAACATATCCTCAGTACCTGGATCTGGAGTCAAGGCATCTGAAGTGTCTAGTAGATTGGTTTTGGTGGTCACATGTTCTTTTTCTGGTCCGTTGGCTTCCTGCGATAGATTAGGAGCTGCCATCTTGGTAATGGAGGAAAGCCTTGGCTGTGTGTATGTGTGTGTTTTGAGTGCTTCGAGGATGATATTGACAATTGAATAATACTTTAAAAGGTCCAGGCATGTATTAAATAGTGTATGATAAGGCCAACAATGTGGCGATTGAGAGGCCTCCCTTTATGCTATGAATGAATTTTGAATTTTGATGACTTTGAAGGGGAGAGGGAGGAGAAAGGTAAGCTGCTAATGTCGTAACACAGACTGTAGCACTTGCCAGGGTTGGTAATTGTGTAAGGCAAATCGGAAGGAATTTGACACGATACGATTAGGCTCATATATGAAGCAAGGGCAATAAAAACATTAGAAGTACGTAGTCAAGCATAATAATTCCCGACTCATCGTTGTTGCTGTAAGGTATCTGTTGGATGCTGGCTATTCTTGGTGCGCTGGCTATGATTAAGGGACTTCCGAACGCAATGGCGCACTTCCGATTTCTCGGACTGGGAACAAGGTATATTAGTGTCAAGTCGCTAGTAGGCCCTTAATTTATGATCAGATGTGCAATAATATCAAAATTTGGTGTTAATGGGAAATACATGCGTATGGTATGTGAACTAGGCCGCTTCACATGGACAACGATCACATATGTCCTTTTCATGATACCACAGCGACCAGAGAACTAAGAAAGCTGTTCATACGTCAAGCCTCACGCAGTGATACGCAAACTTGTATCTCTGGTGGAGGGAGAAAATCTCAAATATGAAACTCAAAACACGAAGTCTTATAAAAAAAAATGCCTAACAAGAGGACATCAATATGATCAATGTGTGCCTAATAAGCACACAATCTGGCCCAAGCAACTTTTTCATGGTGTCCAATGCACTCACCAAACAGCCCTGGTTATACACTTTTAGCCGAGGTGAGCATTGACTTGTGCTCGTCCTGTCACAAACAAAGTCATCTGAGAGACTCCCATCAGGAGCAATTTTGTAGGTTCTCGACCTGCCACGACCTATGCATGAGACAACCAGTGACTGATTGCAGTGATGTAAGTGGACCAAGCATGTGAATGTCATACTCTTCATGCAAGAAGCCTTGCCAACGCTCATCAAACAACGGTGAGTTAATCTTAAGTTGTGGCGGCGCACATCACCCCATCCACAAGAAGCTTCAGCCGTGTACAGCGTGTCCAATTAGTTCCTGTGTACTCCGTACTCCTACGTGGTCCGTAGGACATTGAAGCCTCCCGCACGTCGCTTACGTTTTTGTGATCCGATGTGTAATATCAGTAAGTTCGTTTCAAGCTATTAACTCACTTGTAGTTCAAAGCCCAACATAATCCAGCAAACACGCTTGAATAAGAATGGGGGAAAACACAGAGTAAGGCTACGCAATCTCCCTCTCCAGGTAACGGAAGCCCAAAAAAAGCCGTGTTGCTTACACCAAGGTAAGATACATCTGCAACGTGGACGTCCTTTTACATGAGAACGGTTGAAACAAGGCACCCTACAGGGCATAAAGGGCTTAATGCTTGAGCCAATCAGAAAGCCTCAGCACAAATAAGCTCATATAGCAGGGATACTCCCTTGTTGCCTGTGTTCAGTTTAGGATAAGGTAAACATTGTGCTAGTTGGTACCAACTGAGCAACCCAGCTTCCAAAGTCCTGTCGGAAATCCCCCAAGAGGACACAGATCAGCTTGGACGAATGTGATCATAACTTGCTACATTTGCGTCAAGGCACAATTTCCATGCATAAATAAATCATGCATGCATTGGTAATTAAGGCTGTAGTAAAGTAGGTGTCTGTACCGTAAGGATGCAGCCACATGAATGTGGCGCTGCTCGCCTTGAGCCACTCGCTGCCCCTCTAGCTTCAACCCCTCCAAGTCGAGTTGCAGCTCTGATCCTGCTTCGGTATTCCTTACCCTGCTCGTCTGCGACAACGTCCAGCGTCAGACTCGGGCGTTTTCTTTATTTGATTCTCCCTTTCGTAGCACATCTTATTGCGATGCCTTCACAACCTTCAAATTCGGGCATCGTTACCGACGAGAACAGCGGCGACAGAGAGATCCCGCAGTCCGTCCGCCCAGACGGCAGTACTCGCAAAGCCATCAAGATTCGCCCAGGATATCGCCCTCCCGAGGATGTCGAGGTCTACAAGAACCGCACTGCCGAAGCCTTTCGCGAGCGTGGCAAGAGAATTGGCATTCCAGGTGCCGCAGGCTTGAAGGAAGAGAGCTCCGAACAAAGCTCGGCCGCAAGTAACAAGAACGCTAAGCGTCGCGAGGCTCGAAAGAAGGCAAAGGCTGCGGAAGGTGATACCCCAGCCCCTACAGAAGAAGCAAAGTCTGAGGAAATCGATCCTGAAGTTGAGCGCGAGAAAAAGGCCCGCAATCTTAAGAAGAAATTGAAGCAGGCTAAGGACCTCAAGAACAAGAAGGAAGGTGGTGAAGCTCTACTTCCTGAGCAAATTGCAAAAGTCATCAAAATCAACGAGCTGATTCGAGAGTTGGATGCACTCGGTTTCGACGCTGAGGGAGAGCCCAAGCAGTCGATCCCTGATGACGAAGGTGAAAAGAAGGACTGAGGCACCACATGCAACTTTGACTTATAATATATCACTGCGGGATGAATTCCTTCGAGCAACCGCGGGATAATCTAAAGCTGCGTCTCCATATATACCCGTTTCTCGCCACTCAGGGCATATATCTCTGATGCAAAAACAGATGACGAAGATACATCTTTTTTGCGGCCTATACCCAGCTCAGCATCACCAGCAGGCCATTCCTCAGCTATTCTATGAGACCGCTTAGTCGAGATCAGTATCATTGCTGTCGCCTGGACATGTTCTGGGCCTTCATTTTGAAATCGGCGTACCCTCTGCTCGCCCCGGTTCTCACGATGGGCTTGATGACGAACGAGCAGTAGGCGTGATGCGCTACATGCGCAAAATTACCTAAAGGCTGGGCCAAAGTGTACCAAAACTTTATGTTTCTTAAGTCTCTTTCGACATTTTCGGTTGCTTGGGTAGTGGTGAGGATAATTGTCGACGCTTGACCCTTATATAATGAGAATTGGCTTCGCTCCGCACCAGGTCGGTTTTTACTTTTGCACGAGTGGTAAAGTACCTAATGCGATAGTGTCACATCGTAGAATAAGAACTTAAAGAAAGAAATATTTGATTCCTAAATAACCATAATTCAAGTTGTACACCATTATTTCGGATCAGATGTATCTGTTTCGAAGTTTACATGGATGCCGCAGGGTAGACAACTGAAGCTGACAAAATAAGCCAATCTACTGTAAAGTGTCAGCTGTCCCGGCTCACCAATCGACTGGATCATATAAGTATATGGATCGAAATAAGGGAAGTAATAGAGCTGAGAAGATCCAGCTGAGTAAGTTAGTATCTATCATAATCTGTACGTTTTCAACTTATAGTAGTATTCAGAGCTTGCGACATTCGTTTTTTTTTTTTTTTAACAAACCTGGAACATAGACTACAGGGGAGCTCTTCACGCACGATATTCCGAGATTCTACCGGTGCAGCTCAAGCCGCTAGTGGAAGGCTGCAGCTGGTGAGGTAAGCTCTATCTGCCATGAGCAACCACCATCACCATCCAAACACCTTTCCGCCAACATAAACTAAGCTTTCGATACTCAACACACGACACCCAAGACCGACGAATCGATTTAAAAATAAACAAGCAAACCAACCAAAAAAAAATAAAAATAACGAATTTTGAACAGCAAGAATCGCACAAACTTATTCACAATGTCTGCCGAAGACGAGCGCCAGTCCGCCCTAAATTCCTACCGCGTGAAACTCATGGAGTCGCGAGAATGGGAGGCAAAACTCAAGAATCTGCGTTTGGAGATCAAGGACATGCAGCGAGAGTTTGACAAGACCGAGGACAACATCAAGGCGCTACAGAGTGTGGGACAGATCATCGGCGAAGTGCTGAAACAGCTTGATGACGAACGATGTGAGGGCGAACAACATGTGGACTCGTACAAGATGGACGCATACTAACGGTTATATTCGCAGTTATCGTCAAGGCTTCATCAGGACCACGATATGTTGTCGGATGTAGATCAAAGGTCGACAAGGTCAAGCTCAAGCAAGGTACCCGTGTTGCTCTCGATATGACGACTCTCACCATCATGCGAATGCTTCCCCGCGAAGTCGACCCCTTGGTGTACAACATGTCTCTGGAGGACCCAGGCCAGGTTAGCTTTGCTGGTATTGGTGGACTAAACGATCAGATTCGAGAGCTGAGAGAAGTCATTGAGCTTCCCCTCAAGAACCCTGAACTGTTCCTCCGAGTAGGTATCAAGCCCCCCAAGGGTGTCCTGTTGTATGGTCCTCCCGGAACTGGCAAAACCCTACTGGCTCGAGCAGTTGCCAGCAGTCTAGAAACCAACTTTTTGAAGGGTATGGGCTACAAGCTGAGCTTACTACGCGAATGACACTACTGACAATGAACTAGTTGTTTCTTCCGCCATCGTTGATAAATACATCGGAGAGTCGGCAAGACTGATCCGCGAGATGTTTGGCTATGCCAAGGAGCACGAGCCTTGCATCATTTTCATGGACGAAATTGATGCCATTGGTGGGCGTCGTTTCTCTGAGGGCACCAGTGCTGACCGTGAAATTCAACGAACACTCATGGAGCTACTCAACCAGCTAGATGGTTTTGACTATCTGGGCAAGACCAAGATCATCATGGCGACCAACCGACCCGACACATTGGACCCCGCGCTTCTTCGTGCTGGACGATTGGACCGAAAGATTGAGATTCCTCTGCCTAACGAGGTCGGACGCCTCGAGATCCTCAAGATTCACTCACAAAGTGTGGTGGTTGACGGAGATCTTGACTTTGAGAGTGTGGTTAAGATGAGCGATGGGCTCAACGGTGCTGATTTGCGAAATGTGGTTACTGAAGCGTGAGTTTTCTCCTCCGACACAACAAAGCAAACGAGCTCGAATTCGAAGATTCTGACATGCATATAGGGGTTTGTTTGCTATCAAGGACTACCGAGACTCGATCAATCAGGATGACTTCAACAAGGCTGTTCGCAAGGTTGCTGAATCCAAGAAGTTGGAGGGCAAGCTTGAGTACCAGAAGTTGTAAGTGGCGGAAGGGTATGCCATGCCAGACCGACATGGATAGATACAATGGCGGACGCACGGTAATCCCAGGGATGATTGAAGTTGATGGGTACGCGTTGCTAGATAATCTCTAAGACTGTACAATAGAGTCAGGGCAAGCAGCGATAGACTGGCTCAGCCCTAGAAGCAGGAATGTACATGGCGTCCAGGAAAGAGAAAGGCATGGAACGTTTCCGGAGACTTTGACAATCTTGATGAGTGTGAGATTCATATACCAATGTTTACAGTGTAAGCTGCTAGATACTTTGCCATGAGTTGAGTTGCAGGATGCTGATATAATTTAAGTGGCTAAAGATGCATATGTAAGGAAAACCAATCCCCCCCCCCACCTTGGCATAAAGTTGATTCTTATGAGTGAGATTATCGGTTGGTCAAGGTCAGCTCAAGAGCAAGTCAGACTCGGGAATTATGCAAGAAGCGGTTTGGTATACCGCTACTGGTAGTAAGCAAGTAGCCAAGATGAACGGCTGTAGTGAGACCGCGTCTTGGAGAGCTTATGTCATCTTTAAGTTTAGGGCTGAGAGGCATTTTCTGCTTGGCGTTTTTGGTTCTACTAAAAGGCAGCCTTTTCTTTCTGATACGGTAGTGTGGCAGATTGTACTATCGATATTCGACTCCCAACACACTTTTTTTAGGTTGTTAGTGCTACAGAAATAACATATAAATCATTGGTCTGTAAGGATCCTTCTCACATAAACAATCAGCCACAGCAACGAGACTGACCAGGGTTCACGTTAAGCACCATCCTTTAATGATGACAGTGGGAATTTGCCCTGCTCAGCGGGACCCTCTTAGGACAACGTGGCTGATGTGAGAGCACTGGATGGCTCACCCTTGGATCTGTAACGCTAAGAAAAGCAAGTGCAATCTCCAAAGTATCCAGCCTGAGAATAACGGCAAGGCTAAAGAGTGGGAGAGAGAGACAGGCAGAGGCATGGAAGTTGATATATTGAACATAGGTGTCTCGATTTGGGGGAAGATGACGTTACGAGATGCTAACAATAGTAACATATGTTTGAGGTCCAGAACTAGTTAATCGGCAAGTCAACCGAAGGGCGAAAAGGGAATTAAGAGAAACATGACCAAAAACAAGATTAGTAGGAATGAATGCTACAGAGAAAAACATAGGCTAGAATACATCGAGAAAAAGAAAAACAAGCCGAGAATCGCGCTTGCGCTTGAGAATGGGAAACAACACCGAGTGGAACAGAATTGGCGCTAGTTAGAACGGGAGTTGCTATTCTTAGTGAGATATTTTTTTTCTCTGGTTGGGGCGATTGAGGCTGTGAAATCTGAAGTGAACTGATTTGACTTCGAATCGACACAGGCACAGGCATTGATTAAGGGACCCACGACCTAGGGACGATCCATCTGATGCTAAGGCCATCCATCCATCAATGCAACACTGTCCGGGTACCCATGCAGCCATAATTACAAGCTCCTTCTAAGAAAGTCCTGTAAGAGTCAACTACTTGTTATTGCAGAAACATTGCAGATGATCTTCAATTCAAATAGGCGCCATGTGTTTCAGAAGCCATCACTATGGGAAGCACAAGCTTCATGATTCAACAACGGCATACGTATTCAGGGGCACGCATTGCATATCTGCATATGTAGGTATGCACCCCTCCACTGGAGAGATGCAGGGGATCTACCAATGCCGAGTGGTAGCTTCCGTAGCCTAGCACCAAGTGACTGTAAGGCCCCGAGACCTTGGCTTGGCTGGAAGGCAATACGAACGAACGAGAGGCACGAGTGGGGGAGACATTCCTCGTATGGCGCAGATCTCTCGCTTCCAGATAACGCTGCTGCTTCTGTTTCTGGCCTGTAAGTGGTAGACTACTATAGAACGAATTGAAACGAGCTGCAGCTTTCCGCGCTTCTGTGGGTGTTGACAAGGCTCGGGCTAGTCGGGAACCCCGTGAGGCTGGTTTAGGTGTAGGGAGGTGTAGGTGAAGGTGGAGGCGGAGGAGTGGTGGATGACGATGTTTGTGGTGGATTCAGTAGATATGATAAGTGACAATTAACCAACTCAATGCATACAGATGGTAGCATTGGAAAAGATCGTGGTTCGAGTTAAACAGAGTGCGGTGAAAGAGAGAATGTTACCGTCCATCAGCAGATACTTCTTTCTTTGAGTACAAGAGACAAAGTTCATAGCCAGATTAGCTTTGTAGATCAGGAACTTACCTTTCAGAAGTCACTATAATGGGATTATTGTTAGTCCCATACATCCTAAGTACATGCGGCTCGGCGAGATGCGTTGCCATGACGAAGATTGAGGGAAACGGGACCTAAGCTTCACGATCTAACTTGAACTGTGACAGACCTGGAGTTGTACCAGGGTGTTAAGGCACCGCCTTCCAGGACCTGGAATCATTGAGGGCTAAATTCAACAAGGCAAATATTAGTGATTAGTATTCTTTGCACTTCGACGGTTGTTATGGATTATTACGAGTTTGAGCATAAGGCGTTGGAAAGCAACTTGGACGCGCGAGACCTTGGTGTGGCTTTGGTCTTGGACCCTTATGCAACCATTAGCCACGGCTGACAATGGCTTCTATTCTGTTCCAGCTAACGTCTCAACAGCCGCAAGCTACTGCCACGTTTACGATAACTTATGCAGCGTAACAGGATCAATTGGTCATTTGTTGGTTCAGCTATTAGATGGCCATCAAACTGTAGACCAAGGTAGTCAACTCAAAACGCCTGATGGTGGTATATCCCTGAACCATCTCAAACTGCCTGTCACCCCTCACTGTTCAGGGTCAGTTGCTATGGATGAGAATGGTTGTTATCGACATGGATTCCTATGAACCTGCTATACTTCTCTTACCACTATCGTGCCTTGCCTACTTCCCGCCAGTTTGTTCATAAACCTCTGTAAGTACTTAGGTAGCCTGTAAATAGGCCGAAGCCCAAGGTACTTAGGTCAGGTAGATAAACATAGTACCAAAAGATGCTCTCTCTCACTCTCACCCCTGTCTGGGCCCTGTCATCCTCAACCCCACTCTGCCCTCCAAACCGGCAAGCTACCTGCAGAGGTGGGAGACCTTGGCGAGTTGCAGGTCACTTTTCAGTGAGAACCGTAGCGGAGGATACCTAAGCATGAGGGAGCTTAGCCTCCATGCTCACTGCGGGCCAGGGACTCCACACCATGGGAAGCTGGGACCATCCTCTACGGAGACCGCTCTGCCCGCCTTTGTCCTTCTTCGCGTTCACCCAATGTTGTAAGGTTTATCTTGCTGAGCTCAAACGACTACATATACAACCATCTCCTCCTCCCTCCTCACCTTTCTTGTTCTGCTCTTCTCTCCTCTTTCTCCTCTCTCATCTACACCTTATTGCTTCTTGATACCCCTTCCTCAAAATTCCTCCGCCTTTTTCCTCTCTCTTACACTCCCCACACATATCCGCTCGCTATCGGCTTTGCTCACCGACCGTCTCTTAACGAACCCATTGTCCACGTTTTTCTACTGCAAAGAGCTCAGTAACCATGTGGTAAGGAAGCCTCCTCTGTCTCGTCGCCGTCACCGCCTTTGTTACCGTCTAGCCTTTTCGTCTGCCCCGCCAGCCACCGAGCTTCCACCGATTCTTGCTTGCGACAGACGCAGGCAAAGATGGGAATGGATGTTTATGGTTCAAGGCGACAATAGCAAAGAAAAGGTGGTGCTCAAAGAAGGAATTCGGTGGCTCAATTGATGGAATAACAATAGCTAACCGTTACGATCAGTGGTATTTTCGGATACATCAACTACCTGGTGGAGAAGGACCGCAAGTTCATCCTCGACACTCTTGTCAACGGTCAGTAATTGCTTATCCCCTGCTCATGCTCACAAGCATATCATAATCATAATCATAATCATGACTGCGCCCATGTTTTCCCCCTCCTCAGCTGCCCCTCAGCACCCCTTTCATCC
>PVQA01001485.1:0-22870 GCA_002980515.1 Fusarium burgessii | reverse complement strand
GGGTTGGGTTGGGGTGTTGGCTCCAGCCCGGCAGGCCCGTGTTTCGCGTGGTTTCGCTCAACTCAGTTGGTTTTAGTTGGCTCCCGAATTCAGTTGCAAGTGGGAAACAACCACAAGAATTGCTTGTTCCGTCAATCGGAGATACACTAGCGCGACGACAGTCCTTTTGAAGGGTTCGCTCGTAGATCGATGCCCCTGGATGTATACCAATCTGATAGAGCGAAGGAAATTCAAATCGTACGTGAATCGATATAGATCCTCCTTGCCAATGGACTGGGTGATTGATTATGCCTGAAAGTGGTGACAGTACAAACAGATCAAGCGGCTAGCCAACAGCGTAAGATGCAAGACCGTGGGCCAGATGCAATGGATTAGCGAATGAAGAGATTCCCACAACCGACCGTAAATGTGATGAGGAAAGCGTTGGTGCTGGCGGTAGCAATAGTACAGTAGTGACAGTGAGCAACCACGGACAGTTTAGCTCTAGTTGTACGATCAAATACAATATCTCGGTGAAGTGGTAGAAGGACTCAATGTGGAAGAACAATCGAAACTCCACGACTACCAAGAAGAAAGAAGAATTAAAACAGAGAGATGTCGCCAGCTCGTCAATGAGGGGTCAGTTGGGTACCTAGCGATGTTTTATTTGGTGCCATGTATTTTATGAAGGGGGATACGGGGGAAAGTGACACAAAAGCACGGCGCCTGGTTCGTATCTTGAAGCAATGGATCCAACCCGGCGAGACGAGCCAAGGTGCATGGATGCGATCGAAAGAATAGAAAACGACAGGGGGGGCTGGTTGGCTACATGCCTTGACACTGTCGAAGGGTGTGAGGCTATCCAGCACCAATCCAGAGGCTGAGAAGGGATGAATATCAATGCGGCCTACACATTTAGACAGTGGTGAAAAGCCCCTATTTCAGAGTTTCCTGTCCCGAGGGTTCATGGAAAGTAGATCGTACCAAGAACAAGAAGAAGATAGTCGTAGTTATCCGAGGCTTATGGCAAATTGACAGGCGGACAAACGTCCTTAAGGAAACGGCACACGAGGCATGGCGAGCCAGGGTCCGGGGTGGTCCTCACCTGAATCCTGCTGCTGGATGCACGCGACCCAAACCAACCGTCGGCCACTCTTCGTTGACCTCGTTGACATAGATTTTGTACCCACCGTTGCTGGCGTTTGATATATAATATGTACTAACAAACCCTTCGACGTGGCCCCAGTTGCTGCTGCTTTGGCGTAAATCCCTGTCCGAATTGTTGGCCATGAACCTCATGCGCACGAGTTGTGTGTAGATATTATATCGGCCATAATGTGCTGCATTTTCCGATTCAGTCGGCATCGCATCCATGTGCTGTCCATGGCCTGTAATAAAATATGGAGTAGGCTTGGCTTCATGTGGTCGCTCCTTATTTCCATGTGTTGATCCCATCAACTGATTGATACTGATTGATACTCCATAGACTCGTTTTCTCCCTACTTCTTCACAGATTCCTTGTTTGAAGATCCAAATTCAAGTTGACCGCTCTTCGTCGTTTATATACTTCTTCTATCGATTTCAGACATCCAGACAAGCACTGTTGAGAAGCATTGTGTGTTGCATCTGCAACGTAGGTCTCAGATCGCTGATGAAGACGAATTTGCTGTGGGTTGTGCCGCCTGCCATACAGTGTTTCCGGTGGCAGCTTCAGGGTCTTACTGGGACTGGGGGAGTGGTGTAGAAGGGCGTTTAGGGTTGTCTAGAATCTGAAAACCATTCCACTCATTCCTGTCAGGAAGTGTTCTGTAACCTGTAACAGCCAGTATCAGTGCCTTGTTCAGAAGGCTTTATTGATGCTCGCCGCTAGTAGACCCCATGGCGCTGGTACGCTAGCAGTCTCAAGGTCGCTGGTTGGTAGTTCGGGATAGGTCAGAGCCGGTCATCTGAGGAACGATGCAACTTGTTTCGTCAGCGGTCAACGACGATATCAATTAAGATTGACAGGTTATTAAACAGCAACCAATGATAGCTTGCCCTTTGTCTGTCATCAACAAATGAAGACAACTAAAGGAGTATCGAAAAGGGGGGTTCATTGGATGATTCGATGTTGCTGCGGATGAAAAGGTTTTGATGATTCTCGTTTATTACTACTAGGTAGTAAGCGATAGGTGAAAACACCTCAGCTACTGAATCTCATCCCATCGTGTCCCATCTCAAGCAGGTCGGCTCAACTTTACAGTGCCTACCCACCGAAGTCAAAATGCCATGCATGCATCGTAGGCAGGTGAGATCGGGGGCCTTCCTCAATGGGGTTCGGGTACAAGGATCGCCCTGGCTAAGGTACAGTAGGTAAAGTTCGACTTATCCCATGGCTAGGTTAGGGCTTTCCGAGGCAAAACAACCATCCTGATATCAAAGAAATCTGGAAGTGCTATGACTTGCCTCGTGGCTATTGACATCGACCCTAGCTGTTTCATAGGTACCTATAGGCTCCTGGCTACCTTAAGTAGGTACCTAACCTCATGTACCGTATTTTACAACGAAACTGCACGCATCCAAAAGCATCTAGCGCGGCTCATTAATCTTGGGTGTGTCCTCCAAAGAACCCACTCTCAATGATACATCCTGTCGTCTCCCCACCATCTTAACTTGTGCACTCTCTCACACACTGAAACTTGCCCCTCACTCACCCCAGAGCCCCCCAAACGACCAGCTAACAACGGACTTGAAGTAAGTCGATGTGAGAATATCATCGCTGCGAAAGACGCTTGGCTGTGAAGATCAATATGGTCAACAAGGGATATTAAGAAGCAAAGAAATGTGCATCCGCCTTCATATGTATATCTTTTTGTCATTTGCCCACTTTCAGTTGTTGCGCACCGTTGTTTACAGTTGAGCCCCTCAACTTTGAACACCCCCCGCCCCGGTTACCTAGCACCAGATGGCACTGGTTTCTGCTTTTGTAATGGAAGTCAGGATAAGAGGATGCTTAGCATGATGGGCAGACGATAACTACCTACCTATGGCAGTCTTAGTATGTAACAAATAGTCTTATGTCTGCTTCAGCACGTTCTTCCTAAATATCATGATTTTCGTTATTTACACTCCCTCTTCCAATTTTCTGAAATGATCTGCAAATGTAAAGATGCTCATCAATCATGCTCATCATTAGCAGTCCGGCAATTTTTCCCTTCAAGATTCAAACTCAGGTATGCATTGGGAACCTGGACTGTAACCCTTCACTGCTGTCAAAAAGAAATTCGTTGCTGCAGAAATACGCCCTGGACAATCAATATGATAAATGAAATTGAACAAGTTCAATTCCCTACCACAAAATTCAATATATAATCCCCGCCATATCATAGAAGTGAAAATTCAAGAATCTCGATTGGATTGACAGCGCTCCGTTTCCGCCTTTTTGAAGATCCTTGTGTTATCCCCCTGTCTCTGATCGAACCTCTGTCGTCTTGATCCTGACCAACCATTTGTGATAGATTCATCATTTTCAACGTCATCAATCGTCCACCTTCATTAGATCTGCCACATTCGTACATGGGCATCGTACCAACAATACCCAGTCCAGTCGACTCCGAAAAGATCGCCTCGACTGAGTTCAATACACATCAACCTGAATGGGGAATGGAGAGCAGAGCCCTTCAAAACAGAGTTGGCGATCGATATAGGAACCTTGGGCTTTTTTACCATGTAACGCAGCAAAGGTTCAACGCCATGACCCTTGAGAGATGGAAAAAAGGCGCCGCACATCTCCCGCCGCCAACGCCTCAGGTGGCTTTTGGTTGTTTTAGCCAGAAAGTAGCTAGCCACGGAGGCTTTTAGCCCATCCTCTAGACTGCTTCTCATTGAAGTTTCTCTCCCTTCCCACTTTCGCTTCTACCTCGCCTTCAGCATCACGTTTCCGTTTCTCAGGGTCTTACCCACTATAATTCTGGGCAATCGCGATTCAGCAGCGACTGTGTTGTGTCGTTCGTTCGTCAAACCTCATCCTCACCTGAGACGTTGTCTCAGGTTAGCAGCTTTGTGGAGAGTTTCCTCCACCAACCCTGACACCACACCATCTTACACTACTGCAACACAACGCCGCACAAGTGCCCTAATTCGTTCTGCAGCCACCCTCCACTGAGCGCCGTCGTTTGCACATGTTTCGAAATAGTCGTGGAATGGTCTTTGATTGGTTCACCACAATTACCCTCAAACATGATCAGAGCTAATTTCAGGTCGATTCCTTATGCAGGTTAGCCAACATCTCAATTAATTTCTCCACTCTATTCTTTGATATGGGTATGTGCTCCGTTCTCTGCCCTATTTTGTTAATGTCAGGCGGCTGAAGGGCTGTATGATTGTCTTGTGAGGTTATCTCGACATCCAGGAGAGGTTGCAAGGGCATAAAGTCAATATTGGACTTTAGAGAATCGCCGGGGATTACTATTCAAAACATCATTGTTTGCGTTATATTACGAGTTACAATCGATTTACTGGGGCATCCTTGGAGCTCGTCGAAACAAACTGCCGACATCGCAAGGTTCTATCAGCTAGAACTATATGCAGTAGGTATTACTTCTATGCGAGCACAGACAAAGTCAATTTGGGACCGCCTACCCATGTAACGCATATGCTGTTGTTACCTGTAGGGGACGGTGAATAAGCTGTACCTGCGCCCTTTCACATATATATATATGTCTTGAAAGATCCATAGCTTCGAGCGCTGCCTTTTGAATGGGTACTTGAGGAAAGCTGCGAAGTTTCACGACACCACTCTTATAGTATTGCACAAGCATAGATAACACCAGATCTTTATCTAGTCCTTCCAATCTAGTATGACCTATATTTGGGATGTCCTCTTTGGTAATCTCTTGTTGGTCGCACCACTTGATGTTTGATAGATGAGGCCCATGCGTAGCATATAATCGATACATGGCACATTAGACTATACGTATATGCCATGAATGAGCTTGACGCACTACCTTTATGGTAGCTGAGGTCAATATACGTTGATATGCGTTTTCCTTGGCTATAATTTTACATCAGAAATTGTCTGGCCACGGAAATTCTATGCCTATCAGACCATCAGACCATCAAAAGAAGCTTCGGTTCCATGCACATTTGATCACGCTAACACCGAATTGCAGGCTGCTGTGTCGAGAGAATGATTTTGATCAGTTTGGATGATACAGGGTAGACTATTTATCCGACGTAGGTTAGCCAGTAGCCCAGTGGAGAGCCCGCATGCAATACGTTTATATTTAATATAGCACGGGCTCGCGATATCCATGTCATTGACTGTCCATAAAAGCAAATGCCAACCTTGCATATCTTATTGATACATGAGTGTATGATACTGGCTTGAACCCAGGGAACGTGGTACCAGAAATGCAAGCCGATCGAACCACGAACAAACTTAATTCGTGATTCTCGCATAATGGTATTTGCAACACGAAGAACGAAGGCGGTCATCATAGTTCATAGCTTTCAGAGACAGGTCGAGGGTGAATAAAAAGATCAAATATAGAACCAGTAGTGGTTCGAATCTTCGGTGAACTTCATCCTCCACTATCAACATGAACATTGGAGAATCGGATCAGTGTCCAGTATTTGATATCAAAAGGATGTCTTTCGCAAAAAACCGACCTACCTACTTTCTCTAGTAATTTACCGCAAATACCTGTGTGATGAAGTACTTGCAAGACTAGCTCAACTTGAGCCAATCAGGATTATTCAAGATCACGACGCCCCACCACCTTGAGCCTTGCGCCACACTTCAGCCTCACTAAAAATTTCCATTAAACAATTCACAGTAATAGAGACGGCTTGATATCTCGTTTAGTCACATCAGATTCAGCAGATATTCAAGCCAGCGCACAAAGTAAACCAGAACAAGACAAGCCTTCCGTCACTTACAAACTCACTTATAGTAAGCAGCAGAATGCCAGCGCGAACTAAGAAAGAGGAGCAGCCACAGGCTGAGGATACCAACATGGAGGATGCCCCAGCTTCTGCGCAGCCTGAGGCGAATGACGAGGAGGTCGAAGAGGAGGAAGTAGAGGAGGGAATTGAGCCACAGAGAGTTCGAATTGTAAGTATACATAGTATGACGACACGATAGGACACTTACTGACACATCAATAGCTTCCTGGCTCAACAGACACTGCTGCCTCTTTTGAGTTCACCGATGAAGGTCATACACTCGGAAACGCCTTGAGATATATCATCATGAAGAAGTACGTGCCCCCGGCATGGCCTACAAAACTCAACTAACATCTGACAGCCCTGATGTCGAATTCTGCGCTTATTCTATCCCCCATCCCTCAGAGCCCAAGATGAACATCCGCATTCAGACCTATAGTATGTATACACAATGCCGTCACGCGCCTCAACCTGCTAACAATTGCCCAGATGGAACTGCAGTCGATGCCCTTAAGAAGGGGTTGGTCGACATTCAAGAAGTATGTGATGTTGTTGCCGACGAGTTCTGGTCCAAGAGAGAGGCATACAACGCAGAGCAGGGCATTGATCGATGAGTTTAATCCGGGCACCCAGAGGTCAAAAGTGTTTGCATTCACATGGGTCATGATGGACATAGAGGCGTTTTGAGGAATTCCCTTTCAATAAGATATATACACAAGCCCTTGTTGCTAGTTGCGACCCTATGCACCCTGTTAGCAACATCCTCAACAGAGCCTCCCAAAGCTCGATTCTCACCTCAAGGAAGCCAGTCATGAAGCTGGATGGTAGCCGCTTGTCACCTCGGAAGTTCTCCTCCTTGAAGTAGGCCATAATATGGTTGGTCTGCTTCCAGAAGTTCATGGTTTCCTGTAGGCGTCGGTCAGCAAAACAAGGCCCGTAGGTCAGTTAATTCCAGTTGTGGAGCTTGAGCGCACCTGGTACTCGGCGTGAGACTTGAACAGAAGAACGTCGACAACGGAGAGCTTGTTCACAAATCGCTGCCGTTCAAATTCTTGTCGCATACGGGTTCGGATGGCGGAGACGGGCATAGGCATGTTGTACATGGTTTGGACTTCTGGGGCCTAAATCTTGCAGATCAGTAGCCGTTCGCTCACAAATCCCCCACCCAAGTTTCTCAAGTTTTCCATAGGAGAACCAAGCACATCGAGATACAAGCGAAGGCGTCTCGGGGTTCGTAAAACATACGGCTCGAATCCATTCTCGGTAGGATGATAGTACTCGACGTTTGGCGTCGGACCAATTGGCCGCTTTTCAGGATATCAGCAACGTTGGGAAAGTAGTTGAATACAAAAAGACTCACACTGCGCCGTCTTCTTAGCAAATTGGGTCGGCGTAACGGCCATGGTGGGCAAGCAATGCTCGTAACGTCGGAAACCGCTCTACTGCTCTGACGTTTCCCAGATTCCCGAAGCCGAGATACAAAAGCACCATGGTGGTTTGTCACGTGCAGAGAAGCCACACGCTAAGCACAGCCACGAAATGTATCTCCCACCAATAACTCTGTTTTCGTCAGCGGGTGCCCGCTGCGAGAACAAATCGGGAATCTACCTACGCAGAAATTGGTTAAGAGGTAAGTTAATAATAGACAGCATATGAAGTCTTACTGTGCACCCATATAATTGTATTGGTAAGCATTTTTAGGTAAGAAAACCCAAAGAATCGTTCAAATTCCAGTACAAGTTCGCTGTATATTGGCTAGTGGTCCTGAACCTGAGGTTGGCTGACGGTCCGGAAAAAAATTGGCCCATTTATAGGTACACCAAGAATTCTTGTCGAATACCCTACCTAACCTTAGGTACCGAGGATGAGATAGCCTGGAGAGAGGGCAAAGAAGAACAAGTTCGGTTTATCTATTTGAGTAACAAGCTGGTCTATCTTGCGTTTATTATTTCGAAACTCTGTCCGTATTAGTCTCTCATAGTATCGGATCCTATTCATCTCCACTGTCGCCTACCTAAGTACCTAGTAGGTGGTTTGCTGCTAGTGAGGTTAACCGCCTATATTTAGCTGGCTAACCAGCTTTTTCTAACGTCATTTCTTGTTGCGCCAGGAACTAAACCTCAAAAAATAATAACAAAATACCACAACATTGCAACAACACTGCAACAAAAGCCAAGATGCCCGCCATCCGACACTCGTCCAAAAGAAAGCCCCCGCCTGATGGTTTTGAGGATATCGAGAATGACTTGCTCATCTTCTCCAACAAGATGAAGGATGCACAGAATAAGCCGCCGCCATCAGGTCCTAGACATCAAGCACAGTGGGAAATCTTCCAGATTTCGCATCAACGTAGTCGATACGTCTATGAGCTGTACTACGAGAAGGAGGCGATTAGTAAAAAACTATACGACTGGTTGTTGAAGAACGGCTACGCGGACGCGATGTTGATCGCGAAGTGGAAGAAGCAAGGTTACGAGAAGGTTAGGTCCCATCAGCCACTTCATCATACGCACATATACTGACAATATCTAGCTATGCTGCTTGCGCTGCATTCAAACAAAGGAAACAAATTTTAACAGCACATGTATTTGTCGCGTTCCACGATCGGAGATGAAGAGCGACGAAGACATTGAGTGCGTTAGTTGCGGTTGCAGGGGCTGCGCATCAAGCGATTAGATATGACAAGCTCGACTATGAAGGGGACCTGGTTGGAGGAATATCAGCAAGTTCAAGAAGAGACGGCGTTGGGCGTATTAATAAATCATCAATACGCATTGTTTACGACTTCAGGCAAAAGCGATATATATCGACGCGATGAGGTAGAAAATCCTTTCATTGGCCACATATTATCTTCATAGCATCGTACTGATACTCTCACCCAGTTTGAAGCTCCGTCGTTACTTCATCTCTTGGGAAAGCCCGCTCTTCCACGTCCGAACCGGACACTTTGTGGGACAAAAGACAACGATGACATGGCACCCGTGAGATCTGCCATCTCTGTATCTACGGTCTTGCCCTTTTCCTGCTTCTCTTCCACATTTTGTACGGCGGTTGACTTTGGTGACTCCTGTGATTTAGCTTCCTGTTGTGAAGAGACATTCTCGCCCTCCAGAAGACTCGCACGACGTCGAGAGCTCTTGATAGCTTGAGAGTTGGTTGATGACCGGCGGCGATGATGACTGCCATCGTTTAGCAGGGAGCGTCTACCGTCAATACCGTCTCTTGTGACAGCAAAGAAGAAGTTCTTTGGATACATGTGCTTGTCGATGAGATGCATACGCCTCTTCTGATGTGTCATGCACTTGCGCTCACAACCTTCGACAAAGCATGAGTACTGCAGCACACAGGTCAATTGGAGTCTTGTGCTGATCGACGAAAACCATGACGCAGGACTTACAGTATGCTCGCCTTGTTCCCGCTTGACAGTTACTAAAGGGTCATGGTATTCTTCAATATGGACGTTGAGTAGATGATCGCTGGGAAAATTCTTGTGGCATTCAAGACACCTGTTAGTATGAGCCTTGTTGTAATGGACCTCATATTCGTCGTAGGATCTGAAGGCCAGGGGCTCTCGGTGCGGAGGCAAGTTACATCTCATGGCTATTGTATCCTCTTCGTCGTCGATAGCGGATTCAAGCTGAGTAACCTTCGATACTGGACGTAGGGACGGTTCCCGTTTTATATGTTCAGAATTAGAACCTAGCTCTTCTTCGAGCTCTCGTGAGCGCTTCATCCTTTGTTGTGAGCTTGATTGGAAAGGTAGAAATACTTGAAAGCAGTGTCCAAACGATGAGAAGCGGTGAGTACAGGGTAGTGTATTTAGCTGGCGAGGCTGTTATAAGAGGTTGAGACGAAGCGGCGATATGTCTATGTTCTCGCTGGGCACAAAACAAGTCAAATTATCAGGTATGTATGAAACTCGGGTGGACTGAGATTGCCAAAAGTTGTAGTATTATATATCCTAGAGGTCCTTATATATTGGAGTGGATTGGTCGCTTATCCTGTGAAATATGGTGGGGTCTACACTGCCAAGCGCTAAAGCACGAGTTTGATGAACTGGCTAGGTGAGGGGCAACTTCACAGGTATTGATAGGTTAAGTACTATGTAAGTAAGTGGAGGGAAGTATGTGACGGGTTCAGAGCTGATACTGCGAGCACGGGCCTTTCTTAGGTATCCGTAAATTCTATTGAATCATGATGAACGCAGTTTGCTTCGTACTGTAACATCGAACTTCATTGTTCATTATCTAACTAAGTAATAATTATCATCTAAAGAAAGTTAAAATACTTACCTAATATAATTATTCTTAATTATAAAGCCTACATGTCTCAAGTTCTCAAATAGGTGAACTTTACAAAGATAAATTGAGTTGTATTTATTTTCAGAAGAGCACTGAACTTCCTGGCTCACTAGGTAGTGACTGACAATGGTGCGATTACAGTTCAAGCTTTTGCGATCCATGATTTCCAGGGTCCAAGTGCTTTTCCCACTATAAATTAGCGAGCAAAACGCTACAATGGTTATCGATTGGACCCGAAATAAACCCACAGGGTAGTAAGACACTGCACCACTGTTTGGGCTCCAATGATAATTAGCTGTCATCAAAATCTTGTGCCTTGGAAGTGCCCGGCTTGACCTGACCTGACCTGACCTGAACCTTACCTTGAAGGGTTCAAGTCCATTCACCCTCTCATCACTTCGAGTTGTGTCGAATAATTAGAAGCTTTTCTCTCCCTTCTCTTCTACCTTACATTCACTTACCTTAAGAGTCACGCTTGGGTCTGTAGCGCAATTAACAACAGACCTGCAGCATACTCGGTCTTCTTATTTGCGCGTATTTACTTTGCTTTGCTTTATCTTGCTTTACTTTACTGTATACTTTTCCCTTCCCTTCTACTTAACCCACCCCTCCCTCCATTTCGTCGCCAATGTGTGTCTTCTTGGCCAACGATTCCATTTTCGCGAGCCGAGTCTGGTGCCAGTGCCAAACCTCAATCTCAACCCAACGACCCGATTTGCGAGCGAGCTATGGACCGAAGGCCTTTTCATGATCCCATACCAAGGAAAGCATGAACGAAACCATTTTTAGTTCGACACCGACGCTCTAGAATTGTGCCGCGACACCTTTCGTCCTGCCCTTTACCTCTGCGTCTGCGCCTTCGTCTGCGTTTACCTCGAGCCCGCCCAGTTTCCGCCCCGATCCTACCGACTCCGCGATCATGGAATCTGAGACCGCGACTGCGACCGTACAGGCCGCAAAACCGGAGCATGCAGATCTCTCTGGTAAGGCCAGACAAACGTGGCGGTAAGTTGAACATCCTCCCTTATACTATAATCGTGAAAGAGTCATTCATTCTTTCATTACCTCATGCGATTATACCCCGCCAAAAAACTTGATTTGATCGGCTTGCGCAAACACCACATACTTACTGCTTGCTTATACCTAGCGAGCAATCAGAAGCTAACATTCCCTAGCTCGGCAGTTAAACTGCGAAAGCAACTGACAAAGCACATGGAAAAGCTTCCAAAAGACAACAACTCTGGTGTTGACATCTCCCAGTTTGAGGCGATGGATACGGTTCTAGATAAGTGAGGAAGATCGCATGCGGCTTGCTGGGCTCTTGAGGCTAATGCATAAACCCCTCAAAACAGATTCCGCCTTGCCTGTGTGCAAACCATCTATCTCGACTTTGAGTATGCCGTCGCCGAGCGTACCGACCAAATTATGTGGTTGGTACACACTAGTATCAACAACGAATACCGACGAACCCTGGTTCGCCTCCGTCACCTGGCGCAAAACTCGGACAAGCAAAAGACCGATAAGACGGGCAACGAAAAGCGCAATGATGACAAGGACAAGAACAAGGGAGAGAAACAAACCACACCGAAGCAGAAGGGTGACAGGCGCAATGTGGAGCGGCGGAAGTTTGGGGACAAATATCTAGGCTTTCTACATGTTGCTCAGGAGTTCTACAAAGGATATGTCCAACGCCTCTCTGCACGATACGACGTTCCCGAATTAAAGCGCATTGCTCATGGAGTTGAGGTTGACGGATCCCCCAGCAGCGATGTCGTCAGCCCTGTTCCCAACTCGATCTATCCACTGGTCATCAACTCTTGCCATTTCACTCTCATCTGTCTTGGCGACCTCGCACGCTATCAGGTTCAGTCAGGCCTGAAAAAATCGAGCTACAGGGTTGCCCTGGGCTATTACAGTCTCGCTCATGATCTGAAACCCGATTCCGGTTTTCCGTTCCACCAAATGGGTATGATTAGCCTCGAGGAAGGCAAAGATTTAGATATCCTCTACTATTTTTACCGGAGCATCGCAACTGCCGATCCTCATCCCAACGTGAAGCAGAATCTTGAGTCCAAGTTCAAGGGTTATTTTCAGCCGGATAAGAATCCGCCTAAGAAGCAAGCGCGTGGACCAAGCGATGCATTCGTTACCTGGTTTACAAAGCTTCATGCTTCCTACTACCGGGATGAAACCATGACAGGCAGCGGAGAACTTGAAAGAGAAGTCCTTCATCGGCTTGATATGGCTTCCAAGAATCCCGACCATTCTGAGGTTCTGTTCAAGATGTCCCTAATTAACATCTCGAGTTACTTCATCGCCTCTCAGAAATATACGGGTAAGTCTACTTGCCATATGATAATTTGCTACAATTTCTAACCTAAAATAGAGGCACAGACACAGGCAGCATCACGCTTCTGTCACCACACCCTACGCATCAACGTTCAATTTATTCTTGCGTACTGCTTGACACTTATCTCTCAGCTCACCGATATTGTCGGCCGCGAGAGCCCGGCTTCCGAGGACCCGGCAACAGCCAAATCATCCCCAGTGATCGAGGCCCTTCTTCCTTTGCTCCGCATCTACGGTATGTGGCTGGCTGCGCGTCGCCAGGAAATATTTGCGGCTGGCAAGGCTCTTGGTCCCGTACTACCAGATATGATGAAGGCTATTTCGAAGGTCTTCTCATTACTGTGCAATGAGACATACACGCAGGAAAACCTTGCCTCATGCCCCTATCTTCTCGCGGAGGATGTCCAAACTCAAGGTCTGCTCCCTCTCGCTCCCGACCAAGTTCCGCAGGCTTGCCGATCGTACTTTTCTGAGAGTGGTGGCTTGAAACCAAGACTTTCATCCCCAGAGAAACGATTAGATCCTTTCCAGGAGACACTGGCAAGAATCTTGGACATACTGCGATGCGCCTACTTCCTAGCTGAGGATAATTCGTGCCCTCTTGTCTTCGAAGTCCTCAAGAATGGCCTCGTTTTCGAGTATAAAGAAGTGCCTGTTGTGCATGAAGATGCTTCACAGCCGATGCCCATTGTAAATTCTCCTGCACGGGAACTTGGGAGCAACACCAAGACCACGAGTCGACATCGCAACGTTTCGGAGAGTCTACAAACAGAAAACCGACCGGCGAATAACGGGTCCGCGAAAAGGTCCTTCGTTGCATCTATCGAGACACAGCCTCCCTACGAGCAGTCTGTACCTGACGATGCTGCTAACACTATTCTCAACATGCTTGCTCCTTTTCTGAGGCCACCTACCCCTGAACAAGCTCACTCTGGGCTCCGCTCTACTGACGAGTCCTCATACGGAATGCACAGCTCAACTGCGAACGAGGTCTTCGGGATGCTTCAGGCTGAACCTAGCCCTACTAGCGGCTCTATGCCCTCAGGGAAGTTTGAACCTCTCCCTTGGGCCTGGGTCTACACTCCTACTCCTCACAAGGGCAATGATGCATCGGGGTCATACAAGGATGCTTTTGAAGCTCCCATCAGCCCCAACTTCTCTGCACGGAAAATGTCACGAACTGTCAGCACACTTGAGGATCCCTTTACGAGCCCTACTCCTCAACTGCCAACGCCAACCATACCGACTCCCCGAGCTGGCAGCGGAATGACGGCAAGCGCCTGTGTCAGCTCAGCTGCCGAAGAGGCCCATCGTAACAACCTGCTCCAAACCTTTGGCAGCTCTAGCGCCCCTCGAACTTCCGTCTTCAGCCAATGGGGCCAAAACTCCGACCGCGCGCCCACTCAGACAGTGCCGCAGTCATATGGTCATCGCCAAGCTCCTAACGGCTACCCCACGTCGTCTTCTTTCTCTGCGTTCTCCCATCCAAGCAGCTTGTACCAAGGCACGCCTGCCAATGGAGCTACTTTCGGCATGCCGACTGGAGTGGGCTATACGGACATGAGCCGATACGACCGCAATCGTGCTCAGGACTTTGCACCGGGCTCGTCGGGCCGACGTTTCCAGATGGATGAAACGACATCTAGCTATGATGCCGCCATTCTGCAGGCTGCTTTCTACAGCAACAAGTAGAAGCTCAGGGTGTTATCATGTATGTTCTTGTCTAGTTGCCGTGGAAGTTGGGATATCCCAACATGCTCAGCCATTAGTCGATTGTCGCGCTCCAAAAACGTCTCGTTCCTGGTTCACACCACTCGGGACTGAACACGCTCGGTTGCGCAGCTCACAACTCACTATGAAGCACCTGCACATGTCCCAGCATGTAGCATTGGCCTTTTGGAATCAGCCGCAGCTTTCAAAGCCGTCAGCGCCATAATCGATCAGCTTACAGGTGCACTATATTCCGGCTCACCTGAGCCGCTTCGTGTCATCGGATCTTGTGCAATAGCTCATGAGCTTGCTCGCCAGTTGATTCAAATTTATTAGGTATTCATCCAGTCTGCTGGTATAGACGCCGTTCGTCGGTGCAAGATCTTGGGTTTTCAAGCAAGAAGTCATTCATTTTATATTCACTCAGATAATATGCTTGCCAAATACTCGATATCGTGGAGGATACCATGCCGCTTAATGCGCTTGGGAGCCCTCAGTTTGGGGTATACTCTCCCTTTGGATGCAAACGCCGTTGTTGAAACCGTTTCCCTTTTCCCTAGCAACGCCGAACCACATTCAATCACTCAAGAAGGATGTGCAAGATGTGTTGTTAATAGATTTAAGCAGCCTGGTAGGTTTGCTTGGGGAAGGGGTATCTGTACGAGAGTTAGTTAGGGCTTGTAATCATGTAACTGGGACTGGTGTCCTTGTCGAGGAGCTATGCTGTTGATAGGAAAGATAGGTAGAGGAATGAAGTAGTAAATTTTGTGAACACAACTTGGCAGCGATGGCGTTTGGGGGTTAACTTACGAAGGTCCAAGCTCCTGGATGCTCAAACGAGCGAGCCACTGGCCCATGTCGATGCTGGTCTCGAGAGGCTTGTTCTGTAGGATGCCAGCCAGGAGACCACCAGCAAAGGCATCACCAGCACCGTTGGTGTCGTTGATCTTCTCCTTCTCGATAGCGTGGACGGGGAACTCCTTAATCTCATCTTCACCCTGGATAGCAACCAGAGTAGGGTCGGTACCCTGAGTGATGATGGCAACTCGCTTTCTCTTGTTGTTCTCCTTGGGAAGGTTGGCAAGGTGCTTGACAACATCCTTGGGCTCCTTACTGGGAAGATCGTGGGATTCAGCGTAGGCAGCGGCCTCGGTCTCGTTACCAATGATGTAGTCCCAGTAAGGGGCGCTGGTGTCGACAACCTCCTTGAAGAATTGGGGGATGAAAGGAGCGGACAGGGAGAGTACAAAAGGCTTGTTGCTCTCAGCAGCCTGCTTGGCGAGCTCCATGATAGCAGGAGGACAGACTGATATGGGTTAGCATGGCATAATATTTGGGACCTCGATGGATGAGCTCTTACCGGTGAAGTGGAAGCCACCAACGTAGTAAACCTCAGCGTTCTCGACGAGCTTCCAGATCTCGGGCTTCTTCAAGTGATCAAGATCGTAGTGATTGGCGGCACCGAGATCTGTGACCAAGCTTCGGTTGTGGCCAGTGATGATAGCACCGCATCGGCCAGTCTTCTCCTTGGGGTCGACACGGTACTCAACACGGAGCCCAGCGGCCTTGACAGCATCATGAAGTATAGCGGCATACTTGTCATCTCCAGCACCACCGAGGTAGACGACACTGTTGGGAGGGAGGATGTACTGAGCACCTCGAGCGCTGTTCTGGGCAGCACCACCAGCAATCAACTTGGCATCGTAGTTGTTTAGGAGGTCTTCGTAGAGAGGGAGGTGCTTCTCCTCTGCGAGAATAGCGTCGTTAGGCTTGAGGCCATACTTGTCAAGAAGGGCCTGGTCACCCTTGGCCTGAATGTCTGTATAGGAAAAAAAGGGCTCGTCAGCAAGTGGTCAGAATGGAGCAAATTGATGTAAGCGAGTAAAGGATCCAGCTTCAACGGAGGGGCTTCGAAAGCTGTTTCTGCTGGAATTGAATTCCAACTCACCGAGAAGAGGGTTCTCTAGACAAAGAAGAGAGTATTCCTTAACGGCAGACATCGTGTTCAGTTGTCTTGTCTGAAATCCAGAATATGGTGATATAGATGAGAATATAAATGTAGATGAAGCTTCGGAGGGGAAGAATTTGAGGTGAATGGAGGGGTCAAACGTCTTGGTCTTGGTGGGGTAAAAACGTGGGGCCTGTTCTTTCGGCAACCGAAAAGAAGCGATGCTGGAGAAGCTGCGAGTACACGTGCGGCGACAGCTGGGAAGCACCGGGAGGGTAAGAAGTCGGAGAGTTGAAGAAGATGGTCTCGCCAACATTGTAGCGTTGGTTACGTGCTTAAAAATAGTTGGCGATTAGAAAATTGGGGTTAAGTAGCTCAATGATAAGAGTTTGTATGGTCAAAGTTGCAAGTTCATGATCGGTTGCCAGAGGCACCTTGATATGAATTCAATTAGTTAAGCCATCATACGATCCAGAACTGGTTACCTCATCTCAGTCCGCATCACGATCCGGTGACCTCGCCAATATTTACTCTATGCCATCATGGTCAGTCGACTACTGACTCGATGACCTTAAAAGAAAAGAACTTGGCTTCATGTAAAGATTAGTGCTTTTCTGATGAGCGATCTAATTGCTGACAAAGTTGGGCGTACATCACTGACTGGTATGACGACAAGCCTGGGGCACATAATTAGACACAACCGCTGAATGGACATTATTTTAACCAAGCATGCTTCTCTCGTGGAAGCCTTTTTTGGTATTCGTGGTATCTCACTTCCTCGCTCACATCTTTCACAGAGAAACGGCCTTCAGATTTTTTTTTGCGCCAAATGCCATAGTACTTGCCCTCGGAGCTACCAGCCATCTGCTCTCGGCAGTACCTTCAATAGATGCAAGCAAGCCAGTAAACACCATCCCAATGAGACCATGAACCCAGCCACCACTTTACTCCTTTGTCTTCTGGGTACCACGGAGGAGACCCGTCCTTCTGGCGGCAATAAGACCGGCCTTTTGACCCTGGGCGGCGTATCGGGAGATGGTAGAAGCCTTACCAATATGTTGATGGTTACCCTGTGTCCACTGTCAGCTCTTTTGCCCACCGCATGAATTCTGAAAATACGTACACCACCGTGAGGATGGTCGACGGGGTTCATGGCAACACCACGGGTCTTGGGCCAGCTGTTGCGCTTGACAGCGAACTTGTGCTTGGCACGAGAAGCCTCTGCGAGAGGTGTTAGTAATCCAATGTCTCACTCCGTTATCCTCTGGGGAAACATACTAAGGAGAGGCTTGTCAGTTCGGCCACCGCCAGCGACAATACCGATCATTCCTCGGGAACCGGAGTGGACGACCTTCTTGGCACCGGAGGGAAGCTTGATTCGGGTCTTGCCCTCATCAGGGTTGTGGCCGACAATGGTGATGTAGTTGCCGGAGGTGCGACCGAGAGTGCCACGGTCACCGATCTTCTCCTCGACGTTGGAGACGACGGTACCCTCAGGCATCTCGCCGAGAGGAAGGACGTTGCCGACGGTGAGAGCAGCCTTCTTTCCGGCGTAGATGAACTGGCCAGTGTACATGCCCTCGTTGGCGATAAAGGTCTCGGTAACCTGCTTGAATCGGTAGGGGTGGCGGAAAACGACCTTGGCGAGAGGGGCACCACGACCTGTGCAGACAATCATCATTAGTTGTCGTTCCTCCATCATTGCATTTATACACAATTGTGTGATTTCCGTCAAAGAAAATTATCGGGAAGCTCATCGTTCGGGGAACTTGCCAGCATCGTGGACGATCTCGCGGACTACACCTCGAAGGTAGCCATGGCGCTCGGCATAGTCGAGGTTGCGGAACTTAGCAGGGGCCTTGTTCAGGCGCGTATTGGCCGCTACTAGGCATCAGTATTTTTGATGTTTTCGATATCGTGGATAGGCTCGTTCGGTACTGACTGAAGATGGATCCACGACCCTTACGCTGGTTGCGAATAACTCTACCCATGGCGGCTCTTCTTCACGGTGTGAAAAGGAAAGGGTAGTCTGTGAAGCTGCGGGTTAGTATGAAAGATCGTGGGCGAAGAAGAAAGGAAAGGGAGGGGATATTTACCTGGCGATGGCCGCTTGGTGTGTTGTCAGAAAGGCTGGCGCTGCTAATTTTGTGCGTCGTTCTTTCTCAGTTTACGGTGGATATCTGATCACGTGGTAGGGCTCGGTCGCTCTTTCCAATTTTCTGTTTCAATGGATGTGGGGTCTCTCTCTTTCACTGAGAGTCTCTCACTCGGGGCAGCCCCATAAATTATCCGATCTCTGCCATTGGATATTGGCGTGACGCGTGCTCAACCAATCGACCTTTTGCCTCTCAACATCGTTCAAACTGGGCTGAGGTCATCACCACCTGAGTGATCGTCACCACGACAGCGCGATCACGACCTAGGGCATGCATTGATGGGAATCAATGCTTCATCTGCTCAAGACTGATAATTTATAATACTTTGTTGTTGCGACGCGCATTGTTTTTGTCGGTCTTGATGCTGTCTTGCATTACCTGATATATCAATCTTGCGTTTCCTATTGTTTGCATACATGTGCACGCGTGGGCTTCCATGTTGCGCCGTGAGAATATTGAGCGGGGCGATATACTTTGCAAAATGTTGGCAGGATTGCGGTTGACCAAGTGGTTGACCCATCATGAGCGACAAGGAGAAGACGGGCTTTGATAGCGGAATATTCCTAAGAGGGTGGCCCTTTGTGCTAAGCCTTTGAACTTCGCGGCAACTTCTGCTATATGTTCTAGTGGGACATGTCCATTCTTGGCTCGTTGTGACGGATATCCTTTCGTCTTTGAGACAGTCATTGAGTGTGGCAGGAAATTGCACTACTAAAAGCTACATGGCGGTGAGAGCACACGATACTGGTTCTGAGTATTTGGTACTCGCACTCCCGCTTATTCGACTCATCTTCTAGATTTGACTACGGCGACACGTTACCAGAAAAGTTTTTGGCAATGCGGCAGCTGGCACTGTTTGAAGGGGAGATGATAACAGGGGCTGATTGGGTGCCGAAGTTCGTCCAGGGTACTTGTTGAAGATCACAGGTAAACTTGCCAACTTGGCCAAGATGACAAAGAAGTGAAGGCGCTACAGTCTGCCTTGGCTCAACGCGAGACAAACCCACGCAGAGACTGGAGAGCACAGAGAAAGGATGAAGGATGCGAACCTGGTGTGCTACCAAAGATCCTATTTGATGGAATAATCTTGCCATGGCATTGAGACCAAGATATTGGTCCAGGTTGGCCCTGAGATGGGGAGGATGAAAGAGGCGGTCATTGTCATGAGGGTGTAGCAGCCCGTTGCAGAGAGCTCTCGGTTGAGGAGACAACAAAGGCTGATTTTCGCATTGTTTCTCTATTGTCAGTTTGATTGTTAGATAGTAAATTGATGCTTGCTTAGCCTATCAGGACTCACCAGCTTAATCTGCGGCTCTTCGACAAGGCTAGTGTGTGCTTGTTCCGCGTCAGAGCCCAAGTTACGTCGTTCCTCCTTCTCCCCACACCCCATCTCCGGCTCCATCTCAACCTCACATCAACAAACCACCCGCAAAATGTCGGCCGAAGACGACTCCTCCGATCTCTCTTCCCTGTCTTCGCTGTCACCTGCGCCTTCTGATATCGAGTTAGACGAGATAGTCGAAGAGCCAGTCGCCAAACCTAAAAAGGGTATCCAGAAATACTTCTCCAAGGCCACAGACAAACCAGCCAAGGAGGCTTCGCCGCCACCACGAAAACGTTCACCGTCCCCTCCTCATGAATATGTATTGGCAGACAATCCTGACATTGCAGTATGTATCTCCTTTCTATGACAAACTCCTTTCAAAAATTTCTTTTCAATCGTTCAGCGCGTGTTGCAGCTGTTGCGACGCGCTGCTGTCGCGTATTGGACTTGATGAACACAAGCTAACAACTACAGTTCATTGTGATGTTCAGAAGCCGATTCAGCGACGCATTCCCTAAATCGCTTGCCCACTTTGGCCCACAAGAACTCGAGCGTGATATCGTCGAACCTATTCCTGGCGATCGAACTGAACATTTGCTTTGCGCGTTGCTAGGGTTACTACTGAATCGCAAGCAAGATGTCAAGTACGGTGGGATTTCACTTCGCATGAAATGATACGCTAATAGGTTTACCATTAGGCCTGGTCATTACGGTCGCGCTCTGGAGGATGCCATCAGCACTCACAAGAACCAATGGGCACCTGCTTGGGAGGACAAGAGCCCCTTGTCTGGCGGCGCAACATTCACCTCGATGAATCCTACGCAAAGAGTGCGTATTAGGAAGCTAACTCTTGCGAATTTTCCTTACACTAATATCTATATAGCTTACTCTCCTGCGATACCTAATTCTTTGGACTCTTTCATCCTCCGAAACCGTTAAAGGACTTATCAACCAATCATACAAGCAAAACCGGCACGAAGATGATACGAACCAACCCAGATCAGTACAACCTTGGGGATCGGACGGAGATAAGCGTCGCTATTTTCTGATTGAAGGACAAGACGATACAGCTTTTCGCGTTTACAGAGAGAGCAATCCTGCTGGGACGAGCAGAACATGGTGGAGCGTGGCAGGTACAATTGATGAGCTCAAGGCTCTTGCTGAGAAGCTCCAGCTCAAGGATGGTGGACCAAAGGCTACAAAGCTAGCTCAGAAGATGCTCTCTGCGATTCCCCGATTTGAGGCGGGCGAGGAGGTTAGTTATGCATACCTAGCTCTGAAGACCAAGAATGGTTCTGCCAGAGCTGGCTACTTGACTATAGTGTTGACACTCTGCAGAAACGTAAGCGCCGTGATTATCGACAGGCGCGCAAGGAACAGTTCAAGAGGCCGGAGCCTGGATTTTCTCTCTATGAGGGTCGAACTCGGGGTAAGAAGATGAAGTATACATACTCCGACGACGACGAAGACATCTTTACCACCGACTCGACAACTAGACGTTCTACTCGCAACACTGGAACTCATACCCCAGCCGAGACTGGTCCTGTAACCACCGCCAGCGGCCGACAGATCAAGGCACCAACACGGCTGAACCCCACAACTGGAAGCAGTGCTCCAGGCAGTGTGCAGGGAGACACATCTGAAGTTGAAAGAGAGCAATCTATTGGTCCAATGGGACGACCTCGACGATCGGCAGCAGTCAACCACGGCACAACAGGCTGGGCTGAAAACAACAAGGTTTCCCGGCATAACGCCTCTGATGATTCTGACGACGAGAGCGAGGCCGATTTCGGAGATGACGAGGAAGATGTTGACGAGCACTTGCCCGAGGAATCAGAAGACGAAGATGGTTTCGATGAAGATGAAGCCATGGTTGACGATGACCTGGAGGATAAGAATCGAAGTCTGGTTGTGAAACTCTCAGTTACACCACCCAAGTTGCGGAACGTCCTGGGACCCAACTCACAAGCTGGAAATAAACTACCAACGCCAAGTTCTGATAAGGGAGATGAGGAGCACCAGTCTGGAGAATCCCGTCTTGTCGAGATGGAAGACGCACCAGAAGCTACCCCTAGCAAGGAAGCCCAGGATGCCACACAGCAATCTCCTACTCCAGACCTTAACTTTTCTGAACGCAACTCCGCAACTCCAGCAACCCTTCATGCAACGTCTCTGGCTTTTAGAGGGAGTCCAGAAAAGACACACGCACAGCCAATTTCTCGCCCCCTCGATGTTGGAGCAAATCATGAGTAGGAGCTGGCTATTTCATACTATCCATTTTTGTTGGAGTTTTGGAACAGAGGGTTTATATGGCATGGAGCCAGCGACGCAAAAGGTCGGCGATATGGCGGAATAGAAATGCAGTATTAAAAGCAGCAAGGCATTTAAAAGGGATCGAACTTGCGTGTGCTTATAAAGTCGATCAAGGTTTAAAGTGATGCCCAACGTGGAGCAGCATCTTGACCCGGCGAGGGTTTGAGATGAGGAAGTGTGTGAGCATAGCGAGGCATACTAATTATATCAACGTCAAGCTATATGTAACCGTATAGCCATCTAGTCATTCCAACGGTAGATATTACTGAGGTGGTATATTCGATACGAGTAGAAATAGGTGACATGGGCTTTGGGAGTAGCATCTGTGATACAGCTAATAGCCAAGAGACAGACTCTCGCCCCCAGGTCTTTTCGAACTCCCCTACCGACCAATAAGTTTGAGTTGCTCGAAGTTGCGAAATGTCAGATAAGCCTGTGAAGTCCATATTAGATGCCCTGAAGACGATTGATAGGAGCTTTGGACTTGCTCTTCAAATTCTACATGGTTATTGTTCATCATGCCTAGTTTAACAAATCACACATGACATGGTTATCGGCATGAGGAGTATTATGTAAAGTATTTTCATCTCCCGTTTTCATCAACCCCTCCTGGGATGGGTAGGTATCTTCCCTAGCATATAAAGTTAGCTATAATACAGAATGACCATGTCTTTCATGACCTACAGTTGTTGACTCCCCACCACCAGCGCCTTACCCGTGCACCTAATGTGTTACCGTGCAATCGAGCATTTCTGTTCCAATGTTGCCAGCCACACAGGAAGAGGTTGTACACTAAACCCTGGGTCAAGGGCATGATGATCTGCCACCACATCAGCAATCTGATACTATATATATATATATATAT
>PVQA01001476.1:0-14175 GCA_002980515.1 Fusarium burgessii | reverse complement strand
AGGTACGGTTGCAAAGTATGTGATGTAGCGATTTGTAACAATGCTGACTGTTGGTACCTCTATCACACGCCAATTTAGGTGTGGGTGGAATGTACCGATCGTCGCGATCATTTTGATTGGCCCCTGACCCCGGTCGTGACCTCTCTGATGCCTTGTGCCGCTCAAAGAGATAACTACGACTTTTACAAACAAGCAATTAATAGTGATAGATTTTACTGACAAAGAAAATTTATTGGCATTGAATTAATCTTGCAAGGGTAATCTCTACTATGAAGCACTATTTTCTCTTTCTGAATATCTACACTAAACAGCACTCCGCCTCCATCTTCATCATGTCATTACGAAGAATAGCAAATAATGTCTTTACCGGCTGGTGAGCCTGGCGATAGTAAAGACACCAATGATAGTGACGGCCAATGTGACAATTGCGCCGGGGAGTATAAGCTCATTCGGTACACCGGCAATAAGCTGTTCGGGGCCTTGATGTGCGTGCGCATGTGCCGCACGGCCCTTTCGCCTCCGTACGGGTTCGTCCTCGTCGTCATCGTCTTCCGAATCCTCATCTTCCTCCTCAGGCCACCACTTACGGCGCTCACGTAAACCAGCGCCGGTTGAGACTGATAGCGTAGCAGGTGCCCCAGATACAGGGGGCTTCTCAGGGTCATGGACAAAGAGATCGACCTTGTCATGATGAGCTTGACGAGCAAGAATGACAGCCTCAAGAAGGTCATGGTCAGCTGTGATAGAGATAGAGTCTCCTTCATCATCCAAAAAGCTCATTGCAAAACCTGGGCCGACAATCTTGCCGTCAGACACAGGAGGCACCCCACCAATGCTGTCTGCTTCAGCACCAAGCTTGGAGGCAACAGCGTTAACGAAAGCTTCGATACCTTCTGTAGCAGTGACCTTGAGACGGTGCACTCGGCCCGATGGTGCCTTAAATTTGAAAGGGAAAGGAAGCTCTTCAGGAAGTTGATGCTCAAGAACATCGGGGAGAACAGAGCGTGGGGGTGACTCCATACCAACGTGAGACGCTGAGTCCCCAGGGGCGAGACTGTCATTGATGCCTCGATGCATGTCAGGCGAGGTAAGACGAGAGCCTAGATTCGTGTGCTGAGCTGCGCTGCCTTCTCCAGACATCATGGATTCTGTCTCAGCGTCAAGCGACAGCCAGAACTTATTCCACGCGGGACCCTCATCATTGGTGTTTGACATGGCGTTGATTTGATCGAGTGTAGCATAGGTTAGCTTGAGAACATCGACCATGCCGACGATCTCACCGCCATCATTCATGACAGGGAGGTTCAGGTAGTGTCCGTCTAAAAACATATTAGCGACATTTTACTAAATCTTATCAAAAAACTCACCATGCATCTTACGGAGAGCCGCCTGGAGGGTCATGTCCATGGGTGCGAAGTCGGGGTGAGGGGTCATGACACGCACAACACTGCAGTTGGCGGGGTCAAGGCCAGGTGCAATAACTCGAAGAACGACATCCTTGCTGGTGAAAATACCCGTAATAGCTCCCTGATCCTGAACAAGGACAGCGGTTGTACGGTTCTCCTTCATAAGCTGAGCTGCTTCCTTGACCGAAGTTCGCACGCTCACGGTGGTGGGGGGCACACCATTGAGCACGGTCTCCAAAGTAGGCCCGGACATCTTGCTGCGCAGAGCTTCGACATATTGGATGATCTGCTGGGGTTGGGTCGAACCCAGTTCAGACTGGACACCTTCGAGCGCATCGTAAAGCTTTCTAGAGGACGAGTAGGCACGCTCGAGCTTTTCCATAGCATCGTAAAAGCACTTGGTAATATCCAACACACCCGAAATATCCTGGTTCTCGTCCATAACTGGTAAATGTCGGAAACCCTTTCGGACCATGAGATCCAAAGCATCGGTAGCGCTGGTATCGGTACGAGCGCAGAGAGGGTTCTTGGTCATGATCTCAGCAATAGTAATAGCGGAAGCCTTTGCTCCAGCTCCTACAACACGGAAGGCAAGATCCTTGGCGGTGAAGATACCAGCAATTCGATCGTCATCGTCGGTAACCAGAACACAATCCTCTCGCTTTGCGGCCATCAGCTGGGCAGCCTCGGAGACAGTGGTACCAGGTTTGATCTGCAGAGCCTGGCTGGGCTTCAGGGCAAGGACAGTTCCGGGAGGAGCCTTTCGGGAGTGGCGAGCTCGGCTGGTAAGGTGCTTCTTCTTGGAGAGGTCATTTTCGAGCTTCTTTCGGATGGCCTGAGGTAAAGGTTAGTAACCTTGTATATTGTAATTCGAACTCTCTCGAGTTATATATCGCAGTCGAGGGTAGTCAAATAGGTATATCATGACGAACCTCATCACGCTTGCTCTGCTTCTGACGACTCGCGCTGACCGCAGATCCAGTCTCAGTAGGCGGTGAGGGTTCGAGGACAGGGCGAGGAATATTTGAACCACCACTTGGGCTGTTGGCGAAAGGAACTGCACCACGGCCCTGGTTGCGAGTGGGCGTTCCTCTATAAGTATTTCCCGACATGACAGCGGTAGATGGAACGAAGACGAGACGAGGAGTCGGTCCGGCTTGTCGTCACAGCCAAAGGCAGAATACGTACGATTGCTGGCGTTATCTGTTTCGCTGTATGCAAAAGAGGGTCGGCGGCAAGGGAAATGCAATAGAAAAAGGTGAGTCTATGCCCCGGATGAGGAAACCTAGGAAAATCAAGGATCAGCCAATCGCAGTGGGCGAGATATTCTGCAGGCTGGAGGAAATCGGGTGACTTGTTCAAAGTGAGTGACTCTCCAAGCTCCCAGAATATTGGTACTAGTTGGTACGTCCCGCCTCTTGGCCTGCCCCTGGGCTTTCAGGGTTGTTGTGGTAACTCTTAGTGGTTGTTGACTCGGAAGCGCTTATTATCCAATCAAATGTTGATAGAAACCGTTTCACCGACTCAATCCGAGAATTTATATTTAATAAAGTGAAACTCTCATTCGAGACACAGCATTGAGTATTAAATCGAAAATACCCATTTGAAGTAGAATACTACTCTATATGCATGCTCTTTCCAGTAATGACCCGCATCTCATCGTATCTGACTTACATATAGTTCGTCAAGAGGATCCATCACGTCAAGCCAGCACATCATGGGCCCGTGCAATATGTTATGTGTCGATTTTTATTTATACCATGCTCATTCACAAACGAGGAATCTTGTAGACATCTTTAGCCCATATAACATTTTGTTTTCGTCCAATCAACTTGCTTCCTCTTCTCTCGGGCACTCCCAGAGATCACATACACCGAACCCATTCTGTGCTGACCGCATGTGTTAGACCATACAATCAAAGTCCCACACCCCAAGCCTGCTTCCCATTTTCATTTTTCTCACTCCGAGCCACGGAGTCGACGGCCAATAGTAGACGCCACCGATGTGTCTTCCTTCTTGGGGAACTTGTCGTACATCGTGCTGAGAAAAGCCGCCATGTTCTCTGAACCTCCAATGTAATCGAGTGTATCCTCCATTGTTCTCTTCCACTCAACGTCGATGTTTCCTCTCACAGCCCGCTCCAGTAATTCTGTAACAACGACAGCCATTTCCATACCGCCAACGCAAGTGCTGCCAAAATCCTCTGCAATGGGCACACGACTACCACTCATGCCTCGGAGAGTCGTTGGCTTGACGGAGTCGTACATATGAAGAGTTGATAGCCGAACGAGAGATGTATTCTCAGACATGTCATTTTGCTCGGCCGCTTCAGTGCTGGTCAGGGATGACTGTGCATCGGTTTCTGTGCTGGAAGTAGCCTGCTTAACGCCTCCTTCGATGACGGTCATGCGAGGTCCTGGGTATGTCTGGATGTATTCCAGCGGAAAGTATGCACCCGCCCATGGCGCAGTGTTGCCAGAGTCCGGATTATAGCCTTGGTTTCGCGCTAGAGATCGGCAGAACTCCAGATTCTTGCAGTTCATGAGGTTTTCGCGTTCTTTCAGAGTGAGTTCGAAAGCATCTTCGTTTCCATACAGCTGTAGCGCTCGCACATATCCGCTGTAAGGGACAGTATACCCTATGTCGGAGCCTCTGAGGCGTTGGACGAAGGAGGTTTCGTAGACATGGTCACGCTGGCGATCTATGGTTTCGCATTTGTCGAACACAATGACACCAGAGAGCTTCGTCACTGTGTCTACAGCTGAGGTCATGATTGAGTGAATGTAAAGGTGTTCAAGAAGAAGTGGCTGTGATCTTGCTGTGATTATGGTGAGTTGAGAAGATCAAAGAAATGTAGCAATGTTTTTCTTTGACCTTAAGAGCAAGGTTGAAGAAGAACACAAAGATGAGGTTTTGAAGGAAGTCACATTTGTTGAACTTGCAGGGCTACCCCGTTCTGGCAGTTGTTGCCAGCTGCCGTAAAACAGTATCTCCTTGCACCTGCCCATGTTTGCAAACGCACACGGGCTTTCGGCTGCGACTTCTTACAACTCCATCACATACTCCTATTAAGGAAGATCTTAAAGAATTAATAAATTTCAGGGCTTATAGTCTTACCGTATTATTTCAAAGATCTAGCTCAACCATTACATCAAATCCTTAATAAGATCTGTTAGATATCTATAGAGTATAAAGTAAGACGGTATGCTCTTAATTAAGTTAATCCTTGTTCCTGGCTATGTAACCAGGCTGAGTACACTCTGTCCTGGAGCCTATCTCCTACTTGAGTATATGTTAAGAAGAGACTTCTACTGCTCAATCATGTGAATCCTCTGACCACCTTTGCAACTAGTGAATTATCAATAATTATTGGGCTGTATCGGGGTAAGCATCGTAGACTAGAGAATGTCTTATAAAACGAATATCATATAAAAACGCAAAAGTGTGAGTGGACGAACATATCGAAAATACCGAATAACTGGCTGCCTCCGTTGGTATCGAATCAGTTACAGCTTGGAAACCTGAGTTTTGATATACACGTGCGGTTGAAATCCGCTGTCGGAGGTGGTGATGGCCAGCGCCGACCGTGTGGGGCCGACTATACCGGTGACCCACTGGCCTTCATCTGAGGAGAGTTTAATCAATGGAGCCTTGAGAGTACGAGCGTCATCTCTGTCATCTTTGTTCTAAGGGTAAATATATGTACCGAAAGCTTTCGATCAATAAAGGTGTCAGACATGGACTGTGGGAACGACACCTTTGTAACCATAACCCACTCCCCTGATTGCTTACTGCGGCATCAGAACTAGAAAGACGAGAAAGGGTCCGAACTACACATAACGATATCTCCTTCACACATGACGACAGTTTCTTAGATCATTCTGTATGGGGAAAAAACTACCTCCAGAAGGTTTGATTTTTGTTTCATTCCCCCACCAATGGTGAGATTAGTATTGTAACCTGGGACTTATGGTTATAATCTCAATGCGGTATGTAGGTTATGGTGTTGAACTCAGTTGAACAGTCAACACGTGGAGGACGTCATCTCTGAGGGTAATACTGCCGATAAGCTGTCCCGTGAAGGCCGAGCACTTAAGAAAGTTTAAGCTTTAACGGTGTTTGTCTAGAGGCGAGGTTTGTTTATATTGGTGCCTGAAAGACGAAGCAATTGCAAACCTTTAGAATACGGAGGTCATGTTTCAAAAAAGGAAAAAAAAAAAAAAAAGAAGAAAAAATCAAGAACAGCCTTTGGGTCTATCACGGGTTACATTGATTCGTGATGAAGTTATTAGACGCGTGTCGTATCAAGGAGCGACAAGATCCAGGTCAATGATGAGGAATGGTCAGATTCCAAGGTGATCCCTTGTGTTGAAGAACGCCTCCCGTCACAACCGAGGAAACTTAACAGCTGAGTGTACAGTCATGAACTGGGGAACCTAGGCAACGTCCATCAATTCTATGTGGTGATGGTGACACAACATATCGCCATCCATTGTTTGGTTGGAATGCAGTTGTAGGCTGGAGGCCTTTGGGCGTTTGTATGTCCAATGGCACAGAGCTCCTTGGTATGGAGGATGACCTAGGCTTTGTCAGGTCAAGGTCGTTTGAGACAACCTCGCTTTTTGTGGTTGTGTTGATCCTGAAACGAGACGTCATTTACGTCAGCTGTAGGGGTTGCTTTTTTACCAGCTGCCATTGACTGAGACATGTGCTGGAATCTGAGGTTGTTATGGTAGCAACAGGGAATAGGACGATGATGCTATTCCCGTGTAACACTTTGAATGGTTTGAGCTACTGTGGCTGTAATAGTTAGGGTGCAAAATAGTCAATAGAGTTCATTATGGCAATTGACTTATGAGAATGAAAGTTAGCAAGTTATAAAGATAATGAGGTCACTTCATTTGTGGATTGTGGTCAATCCTCAGCTAGAATCTTATCATGGTCAATGGTTGGGTTGTATTCCGAGAATAAACATGGTCTATGTTGTAATGGTCCATCGGTCGCCAGGTCACGTTTCAGAAGTTGGCTGCCACTCTCTTTTAGTAGCTCTAGCCGCCAAGGTGTGCCAGGGTAACCGGCTGAGCATGGGTGAAGCTGGATTTAGTGGCTTGATTTTGGTTGCCCCTGGTGATTGTTTACTTTTAGCTCGATCTCACTATCAACCCCAAAGATCCAAGTTATCCACACTACTGCTCTTGCTGCATCTAGCCAAAGCTGCTCCATACACTCTTCCATACATACAGAACAAAATCAATCAGAGCTTGTACATCAATTGCATCTATCTCATCCTCCGGGGGAGCTCAAACACACAAAAGAGCACTTCCACAAACCAATATCATCGCCTTATAGGCATAACTACAATTGAACTTATATCGGAAAGTCGATCTCGACTGAGAACGACAACAACTTTTCACTAGCCCGGCGCTCTGTGCTTGCGCTGCGTGAGGTAAGAAACAAGAGATGGGGATTGAGAATTGCAGAAGTTGACTAGCATATATCAGTTTCGGACCTATAGGTTCCCATCGACAACATATCGACCGACGACAATTCCCTTCCGGACTCCCCTTGCGACAAAATGCTGTCCAATCCAACAGGTCTTCACGCCCGGCAAAAGCAGCATCGGCGTCAAAATTCGACACCGACTGCTTTTGAGGGCGCCAAGATCCCTAATCTGCCAACTACACAACGACAAACCGCACACCGACGCGGCCTCAGCCTGGATGTTCGACGACAACAGAACCAGAACACCAACTCAGCAGCAACAAGGCAGAACTACATGGTAAGTACGAATACTAACAACACAGGATTAGCCAATATTTCTACGCAGCAAGTTCTGCGAGAAGCGCAGCAGCAACGCATACAAGCACGCCCGGGCACACAGAACCCTTACGCCAACCTGGCCCCAAGTGGAAATGAGAACTATCTCATGTCCCCTCATGGAACTCCTCAGACACAACGATTCGACCCGTCCTGCTTTGACCCTAACTCACTTCCCTTTGACCCTTACACTACAGATCTTAATGTAATGTTGGGCAAGGGCCAACAGGCTGCATACGGTGACAATATGTCGGGAGGTAAGGAATTTGATATCTTTAACAATGACAGTGCTCTTTCGACTCCTACGTTCATCAACTTTCCTTCTGAGGGTTCCTCCGCTCAGGGCTGGTCCTCTGAAGGTGACACCTCCAGTACAAGGAGAACCTCAAGAAGGATAAGTGGTGGCATTCAGGACCGCGTAAACAAGTTTGAGAACTTGGACTCAACGACAAGACCCGCTACGCCTCCTAACCACAACCAAAGTCAGAATCAAAACCAGAACTCACAAAGTCAGTCGCCCAGCTGGACAATGACAATGCCTGAGACGGCTAACCTTGAGCAAGGTTACTTTCCCCCTACGCCAATTGAGACTCCCCACGACCGATTGGCCAAGGATGAGTCCGTGCCAAATCGGTTCTCTGATGGCTATGATGAGTCTATGGAAGAGACTATCAAGCCCGTGAGGAACCGAGGAGGAAACCGAAGGGCTCAGACCATCTTCCAGGATATCAGACAACAGTCTGAACAAGTCATGTCTAGCCCAGCTCGGTCAAACACTCTTTCCGAGTCATCCTTCAATGGATTGCCAATGTCAACTCCTGATTACATGAACATGAACAGCTTCAACAACGAGTTCATGAAGATTGAGAGCGACTTTGGCCGGGAAGGTATTCACGGTCTCAACCACCAACTACCACAACAAGCCACTCCCAACACTCCTCAGATGAAACAATACATGGGCTCTTTTGACAACAAGCCTGATCTCCGACCTTATCCCATGAGTGCTCAATCCATCTCCGGTACCCCCTCACAAACACCTTCTCGCCGCCACTCTCCCCACCGCCGCACTGAGTCAGTTGCTAGCATCGCAAGTGCTGCCAGTATCGCCAGCATCAACATTGAGGAGACCAAGACAGAGACCGGAGTTACTCAGGATGAGATTGCCCAGTTCATCAGTGGCCCTGACGCCAGCGACGGCAAGTGGACATGTATTTATGAAGATTGTGGCAAGAAATTCGGCCGCAAGGAGAACATCAAGTCGCATGTTCAGACTCATCTCAATGATCGACAATACCAGTGTCCGACTTGCAAGAAGTGCTTTGTTCGACAGCACGATCTGAAGCGACATGCCAAGATTCACACTGGAATCAAGCCCTACCCTTGCGAATGTGGAAACAGCTTTGCTCGCCACGATGCCCTCACTCGACACCGCCAACGAGGCATGTGTATTGGTGCTTTCGATAACGTTGTGCGCAAGGTTGTCAAGCGAGGCAGGCCCCCCAAGAAGAGCCGCCCGGATATCGAAACTCGCATGGAGAAGTCAGCGCGAACCCGCAAGAAGAACATGTCTGTCAGCTCAATGTCATCATTCTCTGCTTGTTCTGACAGCTCAGCTGTCAATTCCCCAGAACAGTTTATGCTTGATGAAATGATGGACATTGGAATGAGTTCACAGAACCAGAACCTCGCCGCCGTCTCTTCAGCACCAATGACTGGCATTACAGCCGCAGCTCTCCAAGAATATGCCTCTTCTCCCTCTGCTGGCAGCGTACACTCATACGTCTCCCCTGAGGCCATCATGGAGGGTACCCCCATGCACGCTGCATCTCCTTCCAAGAGCATCGCAAGCCAGTACAACACACCACCTGAGCTCTCACAATCATCTTCTCCCCCAGCCACTCACTTCTTTGACGTCGATCCCAACACTTCTATCAACAACGACGATCTGACCCTCATCCCCGGAACAACCACTTTCGTCACCTCGGCAACCATGGCTGCTTCTCTACCCCTTGGACTAAGCAATGCGGACGACGAAATGCTGTACCAATTCGCCAATGACGACGATCTCATCCAACTGGATCGAGATTCCAACATGCTTATGAGCAAGTTCGACGAAGATTTCGACAACGTCGGCATGTTTGCCAACAACAATGACGACGTTTTCTTTGGCAGCAACTAGTCTTTGTCAAGCATTGGTTGTTTCATTTTGTCTTGCAAGCCATGGAAAGTACTTAATCAGCCAGGCAGTTTTTTGTTTCAGACAACACCTATGGTGGTCTTTCGTTTCCAGAAGAATCGACACATTTTCTCACGATGCTTACGCTCACGCTCACGCTCATGCTTCTACGTAATGCACACCAGCGGCCATGTACACTAGGATGGGGAGAAGAATGTAAAAAAGGGCTTGGTCATTTCACTGGGGCTTCATCATTATCAATGGATTATTGGGGAGGGAACAGGCGAATTGGTATGGAATTATTATGATTTTGGGAAATTGATAGAAAGCAAAGGTCTCAGCGCGGTTGGGTGTCGTACACCCCCTTGGGCCGCTTGGAGTTTGGAAGTTGAGACTTTTGCTTTTTTTTTTTGGGTATATTAAATTTATCAATTGGATACTCATTGACGATTAATATTTGTACCTTCATGAAATGTGATTGTGATTAACTTGGGAGAGTTGAAGGCTGTAAGTTTCTGTTGAATGCTCATCAAAGGGACCAACGCTCCTTTGCCACTAAATAAATCGAGGGCCTATTACCGTTTTTCATAATACCCATAAACGATCACTACAATTCATAATCGTATTTGTTTATTATTTTCCCACGTCCATCACTGCAGCTCTATTTTGCTTTTTCTCTATGCGTTTGATCAGCAATCGTCTCCCCGATTCTCCACTCATGAGACGTAGCCACACATATTACGCCTCAGTCCGAGCTTCTCAATACTTCCAAAACCTCCGCCATTACATTACTTACCTAAGGTATTCTTAGTGCATACATTGCTTCCATCGTATTCTGTTTACTGGTCATCAGCCGTGAGGCTCTCTTCTCACTACTGATTGACCATGCTTTCGCCTACTGTTGCCGTAAAAACTAGATTTCTCTATGCTGCTGGAAACACCCCAGCAACCAGCCTGACGAGGTCGGTACCACAGGGCCAAGATGCAACTGTTCTGTCGCTAGGCTGTGGTGATCTTCGCAACATTCTTTATACGGCATACCTTGAGAAGGGGTTTCGTGAGTTTAGGGTCACTTTATTTTGATTGAAGGTAGCTAACTGAACCAGCTCAGAGAAAGATTGATTTCACCTGTTGCGATGTGATCGAGAAGATTGTTGGTATGTGACTTACCCTGTATCGAAACATCGCTGACCAGAACTAGCTCGCAATGCTTTCTTCTTGATCTTTCTCCTTGATGAGGATTGTGAACTGAGTAATGAACAGCTTTGGAATGTTTACTACCACTTTTTCGTTGACGAAGAGACCGCGAATGTTGTGCTAGACACAGCTACTAAGCTGCTGAACAACTCCAAATCTCTCGACGACTGGAATAGTAGTATATACGGCAAGTCTATCCGATTCTGTGACGCAGACACTTTATCAGATGTCCGCCATGTTTGGATGTCCATTAAAACAGCGGCATCCAAGTGTCAGTCCGATAGCTATATGGAGACATTGCAGCAGAACATCCAACCATCTAAAGACATCCACGAGCAAATGCTTGGTCAAGGGACCATGAATATGACAGCCATGCGTTCTGCAGCACCCCTTTCCTTACAAGCAGGAACAAAACTGTGGGATATATCCGCACAGTACTGGAAAAACGGCACTGTTACACACTGTGAAGCAAAAGACAAGTTGCCGAACCCGCTCCTTGCGAGCCTTCTTTCTGAGAACGACATTCTTCACTACGCTAGTGATCCCGTCTTGGGCTTTCATTTGGCCACTGCCTATGCTACCCTCCTCGAAGGCTCTCCGCTTGAGCCCAAGAATATAGGGAAAGAATTTGTTGCTACGGCTGCCGCTAAAACCCAATTCAATGAATGGATCGCTGCTTTCAAGTCGTTGAAAAAGAACATCATCATTCGCTTTGCTGTCGCCGATGCTTTGACACTTTGCCACAACTTTCAGACGGCGCAGGCAACAGGAAAGCCAGCCAATTTATATCGACGAACCTGGGACCCGCGACCGTTGGTCTTGGACCCAAAAGAATACGGGAAGGACGGTCCAGGGCCATCGACGTTCGATATGGTCGATACCTCGAACCTTTGCGACCACATTGGAGCCCTTAACATCCTCTTCGCAGCAGGGCCTCTTCTAAAAGACGAGCCTTGGGCGTCGCTTTTCACAGAATTGCTCATCAGACCTGAAGGGGATCAGAAGAACGCCCTGGACAAGATTCTCTCAGGACATGCGCCAACTGTCTCACTCCTGCTTGGATTCAGCCCTGTGCAGTACTGGACCAATGCCAAGGTTGAGTCCCATGTTGATGAGATCTTCCTCGGGATCATGAATGAAGCAAAGGGAGAAACCCAAACCCGAAGTCGACTGGCTTGGAAGCGAGATAACCATTTCTCGGGCCAAGCCCGCCACGGGAAGCTGCATATCGATTCAAAGCAGCTTGTCAAATTGCTTTCTCCACTCTACGATTACATGTTTGAGGCTGAGAACATATCAAAATCTGAGAATGTGGGCCAAAGATCAAACACTTATGCTCATTTTATTCGGACAAGCTTCGCTACTATGCTCAAGATTGTCATGAATCGGGTTGTAACAGAGTGGCCAACCATGTGCTCAGCCTTGATTGACTCAATTGCTCAAGACCATCGTTTCTTGCTGGCCAGTAACGGCATGCAGGACCTATGCCTTCAGCTCCATCTTCATGACATTAACACCGAGCCGTGGATCATCCAGGAGAGCAGAAGTCTTCCTCAAAATGGAGGTTTCAATCGCTGGAAGTCTCTACCTCCAGCAGTAGCCGTCACGGTAGTAGTCCCTCGACCGGCCATTGCTCGATTGTATAAGCACCCAGATAAAAGCCTCCGACTTGCATCACCACCACTTGTTGGATCCGTAAGGTCCAGTCATAATGCAACCGAAGGATGGCAAAATGTATTTGGAGATATACAGATTTCCTTTGGTAATGTTAGAACCAAGAAGATGCCAGATGAGGACGATTTTCAAGTAGTTATTGAAAGAGACCGGGCTGGATGGGCTGGGGATTCTCCCCTCATTGTGTCCTTCTACGTCCCTGCTTCCACACTACAGAACGAGCCCAACTCAGCATTGATAGGACTTTGTGTTCCACCTACGGGACAGAACTCTTTGATTTATGGCCCCATCCTGGGAATGACCATGACTGTCTTTGAAACGCGCATTGATGACAAGGCGAACGTGTTCGTGACAAAGCACCTACCCGGACATGATGGTTATCCTGTTGTATGCAGTGCTATGAAGCCTCTCGAGAATGTGGTGAGCCAGGGCCAGGATGACAAGACCACCAAAATTCTGCTCGAGATATCTCCTTCTGAGTCTGTCATCTCTACTATTACTGGACACTTGGAAATCACTTCAAAGAAAGGCAAGGGTTTACTTAAGGACAAGGTCCCGATCGAGTTTTGTCAAAAGAGCCCCTTTGTCATTGACATTGTCTTTGGCAAACACGACCTTGTTTGTCCTCTAAACTTCCCAGTGCCTGTCACTAAGGACGGAATGAAGTCGCGAGTTGCTCGAACGACAGGCTACATCGAATTGATAGCGCCACTGGCACAACCAGGTTCTTCTCCTGTCCTCCTAGACTTTGCCTATCCTTCAGCGATCTCTTCATCTGGAGTTCCGGCCTGTCTCAACATGCCGCATCTGAATCTCGATAATCTCCCTGTCATTGATTTAGAGAACACGGACAGAAACCGATGGATGACAACATTAACATCGTTACAATTTTCGGCCCGGGAAAAGCACCTGCGTACCGTGCGCGATGAGAGTGGAATTTCGCATGATCCCATGGTCAACTTCAAGGAAACCGTGTTCACGATGTTTATGATTGCCACTGGCTTGCAGGGTGGCCAGACCGGTTTGTTTGCAATCAATCACCCCAAGCGAGGTGGTATTCATATGCTTGTCTTTGTGTCCGCTATCCGGATTGATGGCGATGCAGCATCTGTTGTTATCGATGCCGCTGTCATCCCGTTTACCATGGAACTTATTACATCAGGCCGGATGGAGTCTTTCCTCCTCATTCTCCGGGAACTTGAGTGTGGTAGCATTGATGTGGATGATGCTGAACTAGATCTTTGGAAGAAGGCTCTTCCTTCCATGGTAGAGCGATGCCGCACCTGGTCTCACGGCAAGAATTGCGAATATAAGCGAAAGAGGGCGACTATTCCATTGGGGCTCAAAGACGGTGAGCAGGTTCTGTGCTCATGTGGAAACGGTCGTCTGCCAGAAAACTTCGTATCTCTTCCAGAATGGGGAAATGCAGAGCCGAATGCAGTCCGCATTGCTATCAGCCCGACTTATGCAATTCTGTTTAACGAAGAAGTTATTGATCCTGCTGATCTTTCCAAGATGCGGAATCCAGTGGCTCGGGTAGAAAGGTGTCGAAGCTGCGGGAAACCAGAGAACCAGGAGGGGATTACTCTAAAGAAGTGTTCACGCTGCCAAAAGGTGAAATATTGCTCTGGGGAGTGTCAAAAACGAGATTGGAAGAAGCATAGAGCGGAGTGTGACTAGATGAAAGGAGTTGCAGGTGAACGCATGAAATAGCATTGTCGAAGTACAATGAGGGAAGTATGAGCCTGGGAGGTGAAGCACAAAAAATTGTCATAAATAAGGTAGTAACTGCAATAGAGAGAAAGAGCTACAGCCATATGCCAAAAATGTGACAACAGAACATAACATACTAATGTATCTTATTTATATTCTACTTAAAGAAAGTATTACTTTATTTTTTAACTT